>JABFOW010000012.1:0-28283 GCA_022817725.1 Archaeoteleia sp. ZL-2020 | reverse complement strand
GTGCTGGATGATAACAGTGGTCTGAAGTATCAATTGTCTGAGATGTAATTGTAACTGATTAACAGACATACGTTTTAGTACCAGATGCGCAATAAACGACGTGTGCTGGTTCCAATCGATAGTATAAAGTATAAGTTTTCATTATACCATTTCAAAAGATTAAGATTTAAACTGATGAGGACCAGAGACGCATTAATGTACCTGTGCTGGTATCTAATATTGGTCTAAAATATCAATTATCTGAGATGTAATTGTAACTGATTAACAGACATACTTTTGAGTACCAGAGGCGCATTATATGACGTGTGCTGGTTCCAATCGATAGTATAAAGTATAAGTTTTCATTATACCATTTTAAAAGATTAAGATTTAAACTAATGACGACCAGAGACTCATTAAAGGAAGTATGCTGGTTTATATCATTGGTCTGAATTATCAGTTATCTGAGATGTAATTCTATCTCATTAACAGACATACTTTTGAGTGCCAGAGGCGCATTAAATGACGTGTGCTGGTTCCAATCGATAGTATAAAGTATCAGTTTTATTAAATACCATTTTAAAAGATTAAGATCTGGACTGATGAGGACCAGAGACGCATTAATGTACGTGTGCTGGATGATAACAGTGGTCTGAAGTATCAATTGTCTGAGATGTAATTGTAACTGATTAACAGACATACGTTTTAGTACCAGATGCGCAATAAACGACGTGTGCTGGTTCCAATCGATAGTATAATGTATAAGTTTTATTTTATACAATTTTAAAAGATTAAGATCTAGACTGATGAGGTCCAGAGACGCATTAATGTACGTGTGCTGGATGATAACAGTGGGCTGAAGTGTCAATTATCTGAGATGTAATTCTATCTTATTAACAGACATACTTTTGAGAACCAGAGGCGCAATAAACGACGTGTGCTGGTTCCAATCGATAGTATAAAGTATCAGTTTTATTTTATACAATTTTAAAAGATTAAGATCTGGACTGATGAGGACCAGAGACGCATTAATGTACCTGTGCTGGTATCTGAGATTGGTCTGAATTATCAGTTATCTGAGATGTAATTCTATCTCATTACCAGACCTGATAAGGGACAGAAGCTCAGTATATGACGTGCGCTGGTTCCAATCGATAGTATAAAGTATCAGTTTTCTTTTATACAATTTTAAATGATTAAGATTTAGACTGAAGAGGAGCAGAGGCGCATTAAAGGACGTGTGCTAGTATCTAACTTTTAACTAAAGTATCAATTTTCTGAGATGTAATTGTAACTGATTGACATAGATACTGTTGCGTGACAGAGGCCCATTCTTTGACGTGTGCTGATTCCCATCGATAGTATAAACTATCAGTTTTCTTGGATAAAATTTTAAATGATTAACTTTTAAGCTGATGAGCACCAGAGGCGCATTAAAGGACGTGTGCTGGTTTCTAGCAATGGCAAGTATCTATTATCTGAGATGTAATTGTATCTGATTGACAGACATACTTTTAAGTCCCAGAGGCGCATTATATGACGTGTGCTGGTTCCAGTCGCTAGTATTATGTATCAGGTTTCTTGGATAAAATTTTAAATAATCAACATTTAGACTGATAAGGACCAAAGGCGCATTAAAGGACGTGTGCTGGTATCTTCCATTATTCTAAAGTATCAATTATCTAAGATGTAATTGTAACTGATTGACATACATAATTTTGCGTCCCATAGGCTACTATATGACGTGTGCTGGTTCCAATCGAGAGTATAAAGTATCAGTTTTCTTGGATAAAATTTTTCATAATTAACATTTAGACTGATGAGGACCAGAGGTGCATTAAAGGACGTGTGCTCGTATCTAACATTATTCTAAAGTATGAATTATGTGACATGTAGTTGTAACTGATTGACGTACATGCTTTTGAGTCTAAGAGGCGAATTATAGGACGTGTGCTGGTTCCCATCGATAGTACTAGCTAAAAGCACTCTTTTTTACATCGTAACCATTAATTTTAGCTCGTACAATGTTTCAGACCAGATTCTGTTATCATACTTGTCAGTTGTAAGTTTCTATTACCGACCTTTTATCTGGAAATATGTTAAAAGCCAGACCCATTATTATATTTACAACTTTCAACAATAGTACTTACCATAATTTTTAGCACTGACAATATGATAACAAGTGATTGTTGAATCAACATCAGTTTGATCCAGCAATCATATCTTTCAATTATCCACTCGCTTAAGTTACCATGAGAGTACTAAATTTGAGACTTACCTTGCACAGTTGATAGGAAAACTAGTCTAATTTACAAACAAGTTACCATCACATGCTTTTACCCAAAACGACTTACCGACGGATGCTCATTGTCTTCACACCGGGTAATTACTTCCCTTATGGCAAAGTATTTTCATAAATTATTACTCAACTACAATCTTTATACAGGTGTATGCACATATCCCAGTAAAAAAAAGTAATTGAAAGCAATCAAATGCGATTAAAAATTGAATTACCCACCTGAAAGATTGTCTATTGAAAGTTAAAAAATTTGATCGCTTTTAATAGCTTTTTGGACAATGACTGAAATTTACGTTTTTGATAGTCAAAAAGAAATAGAAAACGAATATTCTGAATGTCCTTGAAGCGATGAAATTACAATTTCTTGATTTGATTGCCTCAAACACATTAAAAAGTTTGATTACCAATCTCTGAAAGGCGATCAAATTAAAAATTCTCAACTTTATCGCTTCAAAGACATTAAAAAATCATATTTCCAATCACTTCTGGGTGATGAAAATTATTTTCTATTTTCATCGCCCAAAAGAGGTTGGAAATATACTTTTTAAATATCTTTTAGGCGATTAAATCAAAAAATTTTTATTTGATTGCCTAAAAGACATTAAAAAATTGATAAATGTTTCTAAATAAATATTAGAAAAGAAAGAAAAATTTATTCATAGCTATAAGTTCAAAAATAAAAATAATTTTAATTTCGGTAGTAACCGACTTCTGTTATTGATTTTGTGTCATTTTGCACGTTATTTATTTACAAAATAAAGTAAAGAAGAAAGAAATAAATTATAAAAATAGTAATATGAAAAAAAATTTGTTATGTGACATTGAATTAATAATTCTTAGAGTTAAATAATTTTTTAGATAAATTAACCTAATGAAATGAAAAGCAACAAAGTGTATAGGATTATTAAAAGAAAAACATATATTCAAAAATATGTTTTGAGTAACGATTAACATAAATTAACATCATGTATGAATAATACAGGAGTTAGGTAGTTTTAAAAAACGAACACATCGATATTAACAAATATTATTTTGATTTATGTAAATGGTAAGAAATTTATGTACATAGTACATTTATAATATATGAATAGCGAAGTATATTATGTTTTTACATTGCTCTTACAATTATAAGTAATACAGTTATGTCGTCAATTGAATTTGCATGTATTTTTTTGAATTACAGTATAATTTGTAATTACGATACATTAAACGAATCTTATTTATATATAAAACATTGTTATTATTGAGCTTCAATTGTATTAGGAAATACGCATACATATGTTTGCACGCCAAACTTTATTTTCATCGCTTTTTCTGCAAATTCGTCTAAAGACACTACAGCATTTTGTTGTGTCGAAATAACTTTCCACATATGTGTTATATTTGTGTCATGAACTAAAAATTCCTCGATATGTAAGTAGCATACGTGAAAATAATTCCCTACTTCGCACATATTTATTATGTCTATTATTTCGGCAAATTGACCGGATTTTAAGCGAACGATACAATCATTCCAAGCTATGTCGTTTCCATAGGATTTGGTAGAATAAATTTGGTCTCTAAATAAACATCTTTTAAAACACTTCGCGGAACAAAATTTGTCTATTGTCTTATTTGTTCCTACGCCAAAGTAACGTACTTCTCCATTAACTTCACTATGTAATGTCACTCGTTTATTATTTAAAATTGCTTTACAGTACTCTACGCATTTTAACGTCTCGTCATAATGTAAAATTGCATTCAGTTGCAATAACTTTAGAACCTTTTTGGTAACTTGTTGCTCTACTCCTTTTGGCCCGTTCACTAGTCGTTTGAATATAAAAATATGTCTTTCATATATAAATGCAGACGTTGCCCACAGTGGACCAGAATGACGCACTGATTCCACTGCATGCAGCAAAGAATGCACGTTATAGGTCATTGCATCTTCACCATATATCTCCTCAAATTGACCAACGAAGAAAACCAAATTTATCTCACATTGCTGTAATTCGTCTATGTTTATATCAGTTTTACATAAAGTAATGATACTGTTAACTAATAAAGCATAATGTTTGAGTAAATTTGAGGGCAATATGTCAGATAATGTCGGAAGACTCCAATAAAAAAGCCACGATTTCCAATCTGTTGCTTTCCATTTACTTTTGTCTGACATTGATTCAGGAGTTCTTTTTACCTCTCTTGCTGGACGAATTTCATGTAATCTGTTATTAATTATTCTTTTATCAGCAGCTCGAAATATGCGAGAGTCCCATAAACGCCACAATTGTTTAGTTACACCCAACACAATTGTGTGCATGAAATCTAATGGGAATGACCATACGATGTCAAATGATGGCAGAATATTTAGAATGGACGGACCTTTAACTCCTCTACAATGGAGAATACTGCTACCATTTTCACGGGCATTAACATCGTTCATATGAGATAGATGTGTTCTCAATTCAACTGACTCTTGAAATGGATATCTAACACAACCATTAATGTATTTGCCTTCAATATAACAGTAAGAGCAACCAAAATAGCCATTGAACTGAATGCGATTTTGCATTATGGGTCTAGCAACTGAATCAACGCAGGCGCATAGAAGTTTTACTGCTCTTATGTCAATTATTCTTCCTACAGGAAAAATATTTCTTATATTTTCATTTAAATTTTTTATTTGGTCTACCAGTGATTTTAAGTACAAATCCATCAATTTGGGTTTAGGTTCCTTTTTTCTGACCATTACACCTAGCAGTAATACATACTTATTTCTTAAATTGGGCGGAAGTTCAACAACAGTTGCTTGGAGTGGCCAAAAGCTTCGTTTTTTGCTTATGGGAGCTCCGTCAGTGTTAAAATTGAATGTAAGTATTTTTTTCTCATCTTCTGTTATATTTGCATATAATTCACAATCTGTAATATCACAAATGTTACCACTAGTATTTTTGTTAATCTGTGAATTTATTAGCGCTTCTTTAACCTCAGGTATAACTACGATCTTTTGTAATTGATATTTTAAATCTACAGAGACAAAATAGTTATGACTACGTAAATTAAGAGCATTCTCTTTAAGGCAACTATCACATAAATGAACAGACGTTTTAATATTTTTTTTTGTTTTGCAAGTTATTTCATTGTCACAATTATAGCAATAAAAGTGAAATTTCATCACATCATCAGGTATATCATACATTTTAGTTAAAAAATAAAGAGACAAATTCAAATTTTGAGCCAATGGTCCTGCGCATGTTTTTAGCAAGTTTAAAATATGAATGACACCTTCATTATTTAAACCTAACTTTATCTGTAAAGTTGTCACCATTGTTACAATATCGCGCACAGTTAATTCTGCCTGAGGAAACATCATAGTTTCAAAAGAAGCAAGACTATTGTGATCGAAATTTTCGTTGGAATTATTTTGCAAGGTTTCTCCCATGTCCAGTTCATGGTCCGAAAAGTCACTTTCTGATGATATACTGTCCTCATATTTATCCAAGTTCTGAAATTGTATGCCATCGTAAATTTCAAATCTCTCATTATCTGGTTCATTAGAGTTCTGTTGAAATTGTACATTGTCGGTTGAATTTTCGACATGCTGTGTGATGTTAGATGATTCTGTAATCCTCATTTCGTCATTCATTTCGGGCAATGAATCTGCAATGTGAAACAAATATGTATATATATCCATATTTGTTAGTAGTAAACAAGAGATATCATACAATTATTTCAAAATAAATGTGTAATAAAGTATTGAAATCCAAAAATATAATTAAGATAAATAGTAGCTACAAACTAAAATATATTACAACTGCAGTTTATTTTGGAATGTTCCCGTAGTTTGAATGTAAACATTGTAAATTTATTATTAAATTAATATAAAATTTATGTTAATATCAACATTTTTCAAATTGGCGGAATTTACAATCTAAATAAAATAGTATTTTCCCATTGTGTTTCTTTATATACTATGTAGAAACACTTTCGGCGAATATAGTATTAAATGCGTAGAGAAACTTTTTGAATTGAATCCCGTTGCTTTAATAAGTCGGATAAACTGTCACTGTTTAATTTGTTTTATATGCTCGACTCGTATTAATTATTTGTATTGTACCATGTTTATTCGCAAATTAGAATTCAGTATTTAGAATTAAGAATATGTTATATTCCTAATGCCGCAAAATATTCCACGAATATTCCACAGATATATTATTTGATCGTCTCAATATCCTTGACATATCGGAGATTATTAAAGATATCCTTTGGATGTTGTACAAACGTCGAATGCCAATCTGAAATAATATTTTCAGGTTATCACAATGCTTATTCGTGGAACGTTCCTGCAATATTATGGGACATAATACATTAAAATTTTTCTTTTTCATGAACGTTACTTTTTCAACATTTTTCAAAGTTTTTTAAAGTTCTTTTAACATTTTTAATAATTGAAGAATTAGGAGGACAAATCTTTCAAAATATCCCCATAATATCACAGGAAATTCCCAGGAATGTTCAGTGTGATATCTTAAGAATATTGTTTCAGGTGGGCATTCGAGGTTCATATAATGTCTTAGATAATCTAAGATATCGTATGATATTTTTCATAATATCCCCAGAATATCCCTGCGATACTTCTTCCCTCTACCCTCGATAACTCTTTGAAGAATAAAACGGCTATGAAGTGGCTATAAAATATGATATTATGAAGTACTATATTTATTTTTCTTTATATTATAATTTGTTACAAGTAATTTAATAATATATTATAAACATACATTTGTATTATAAAAAAGGTTTGACAAAAATTAAATTATTAATATTTATTTAAAAATATATACAAAATGAAATTAATAATTATATCATTTTGTCAATATTAATAAAATCAAATATTAATCTTACATTTTAAGATGGAAAAATTATACATCACTGCAATCTATTTTCATGATATCTATGAAGAGGATCCAAAACCTTCCTGCAATATCGTCAGAGTATTTTTTGCATTTTAGTTTATTTACAAGTTTCAGAAGCTACTATATGTGTATAAATAGCAGCCTAATATTCTACAAACGCATCAGAACATTCTGAAATTTTTAAAATACATATCACAAGCTTTTAGTATATATACAAAGTATGGCGGTGTTCAGTTATGATTTTTGTAGCTTATAAATTCATAACTAAACGCCGTCATACTTTGCATATATACTAAGCATGTAAAATGTATTTTAAATACATTTTACATGCATGCACATTTCACAATGTTCTAATGTGTTTGTGGCCTCCCAGGTTGCGCTTTTGACATATACAAGTTGCAGAAACTGTTATATGACCTAAAATGTAAAATAATAATCGGTCAGTATTTCAGGAAGGTTGGGGATCCACTTAAAGCGGTATTAAACAAATGTATTTGTTATTATAACAATATTTTTTACTTACCTAACTTACTGCAGTTTTTTATTTTCTCAATTTCAGTGGCTACTTTTCTACTCCACTTCGAATGTGTCTCGTGACAGACTTCTTCTGGCGTGTAATCTTTATACAGCATGGCAACATATCTTTTACGGCTTTCTTTTTCCTTCTCTGACATGTTGTTGGATTTAAGGTTACACAATTGCCTATAAATGATGACGTTTATTGTGTATAACGTAACAAAATTTGTTCTTATTATTAACATACCTTCAGAGAATCATTTATTGAGACGAGTATTTCGAAACACTTTTCCGTCAATCGTATGTATATTCACACACTTTACTTTCAAGTGGGTTTACAGAGAGACAACTCGCAGAACATCTAAAGGTGATTCGTCACCTTCGATGCTTATCGAAGGTGACGCGCTTCGTCGTTTCGATGCGCGCGTTTCGTCGTTTCGATGCGCGTGTTTCGTTGCTTATCATTGGCTCGTACAACATAGTATAGCAGTGCAACTAACTTCAAGTGTGTGAATAATATTTCAAGTTATAAACGTTATACGCTCGTCGGTTATGATTGGATACTGTATTTTCAAATTTCGCCGATTGTAACTTACATATGTTTACTATTCGTACTTATACGTGACCAACTTTATTGTGATCAAAACACCGTAAACGAAATTTTATCTTCTTCTATCTACTAATTAATTGTAAGGTACAGTAATTGTAAGGTAAGTGTACGATAAAAAAGAATTGCTAAATCTGAGAAAATTATTTTTTATTGCAATTCGTATTATAATTCGTTTTACAGGTTCTGTTGCATGTTTATTTTGCACACAAGAGAAAATGTCTTTTGCATACATACAATTTTGTAAAAATAAAGTAAAAGATATTGTTCCAAGTGAAAAAATAAAAATTAGTGATTTGAGAAAATGGAAAACTGGACAAAAATATAAAGTAAACACGAATGATGGATTAGAAGATGCAGAAATAATATTTGTTGCAGGTAATGTACTTGTTAATTTAAATTTAACCTTGGACCGGGCATATCATTTTCCGTTTTCAGTACAGAATAATTTTTAGTGTCTTATTTGTCATTTATCTCTGTCTCTGTTATTCCCAGAATGGAAATGAAATGAGAAAAATTAAAAACATACATTGTTGATTCTAACAGAAGAATCCATATAAGGATTTTCTACCTTCTTCTCTTAGGATTCTTTCTGTTTAAGATACAAATTTCATTCTAAATTTCATTTTTAGTTCAATAATACCCTCATAATTTGTTTTTCGATTTTATATTTTTATCTGTATCATTAACGCCTCAATTTTCATTTCAAAATAAACCAAATCCGTCTGATTGTCATTTAATTAATCTATTTTGTACTTGATATATGTCATATATAACCTAACCTAACTTATTAGGAATTAAAAAGAATACAAAAAAGTAAATAGAATGAAGATTCTACATTCAAAAGAATTTAGATTTGAAAATTTTAATTCTATATTGGAAAGATCTCCGACAGAATCGTGACGTTGCAACAACGTTGCTGCAACGTCACGGTTCTGTCGGGGATTCCCTATTGAAAGTTAAATATTTTTATTCTTTTGAATTCTTCTCAATCGAAAATGTTTTACAGGATGTTGTACCTTAAAAGCTATTGTATTTGGTAAATTTGTCGTGCAAAGTTTTATAATCATTCCATGAGTATCATACATAAATGTTTCTGCCATAGCACAAGTATCATGATGAATTCAAGAGTTCTGATCTTCAAGTTCTCTGTCAGTACTTCCCCCTGTAGAGGTTCTAAATTAGGGACATTTCTTCATACCTCTTTGATCTATACATACAGTGTGTCCAAAAAGTTCGCAGTCAAAAATACTACTACCAATAAATATGCTCATAAAACAAATATATTTTATGTGTTTTTATTAGACTATATACTTTTATACGAAAACAATATATATATATATATATATATATTAGACAGTAAATCATATTATTATTTTCACAGACACCAAACAATTGCTGCAAAATAAAATTAACGCAGGAAGAGTAAAAACAACGCCTGTCCAGCTTTTGGTTTCTGCTGCTGAAACCACCGACGATGAACAACATGGGCGAAATAAGGTTATTAATGTACGTTATTAATAATAACATTGAGTCATATATAGTAACAAAAAATGTATTTTATCCTATTCAAAAATTATATATAGCTTTTTAAATTTGTATTAATTATATATACCTTATATATTTGTATTAATTGTATTAATTATATATAATTTGTAAAAATTATATGTAGCCTTTTATTTAATCAAATTTTTAAATTTCATTATGTACGAAAATTATTAATGCAATGGAAACAATGTTGTATTTTCAGGCGAAGGAAAAGGTTAATAGTAGTATATTGCAGAGCAAAATTTTGAAAAGAGTAAGCGATATCAAAATACAACATGCTGCCAAAAAGTTAAACATTGAAAGACATGATATCTCAAAAAGAAGCGAGGAACAGAATTTAAAAATAAACGAGCATAATTTGAAAGTAAGATTTTACATATATTTGAAAACTAAAAAAAATATTGCAGTGCGTGCGATGTATATAACACACGCACTGCGATTTGCAATCATAATGCTTTGTGATATAATATTGCAATTTTTTTTAGCAAATTAAACCGCTTTGTGCGATCTTAATCAATCTTTAGATATAGGTCATGCCATATCATTTTCTCAATGTAAACATATTTTTTCTATACATACACATCTCTAGTATATTGTTTTTAACTTTTATTTTTAATCAATACGTACACACACACTCTCTCACAAAATTACAAAATAAATTGAATAATCTTTAGTTAAGACGTTTAGCTATTAAGTAATTAATATAAAACTCAATAATAAGTAATATATTGGAAGTTACAGAATTATTGAATGATAATATATAATTTGCCCGATTGTGGGGCGACATGTCCTACAACCAGACATTATATAAAGAATTTGAGGATTAAATATGTAAATAAACCTTTGCAATATTTTATTGTTCTCATAATTAAAATACATTTTCCAGTCTAAAACGTAATGAAACTATATGTTATAATAATATAACATGATTTAGGATTTTAGGCTTTCGAATCATAAATTCTCACTTGAAATATGGAAAATTTTTGTATTTAATAATTAATATATTTTATTTAGATTTTTACCTTATTTACATACCTTTAAATTTGGATGTGCAGATTAGAATAGCAATTTTCTATGCCCATCATACAACTGTTCAGCTACTATCTTTACTCAATATTTTAATGTATTCGCCCAGTAAATTAAATCCAATAGAAGTCCAAAAACACATTGTTATCCCATTCGATTTCTGAATTGCGAATCGAACTGAACAAAGGGACACAATCAACTTAAATTAGTTGAATTGTTCCTCTTTATTATGCCCCACTCGCAATTAAGAAATCGAATGGGATAACAATGCGTTTTTGGTCTTCTATGGGATTTCGTTCACTGGGTCAACTAATATGTTGTTTGTCATGAATTTCTATAAATAACCAATCCGATAAAAACTATTGCTCGAAAGTATCACTTCTTTGTCAGTTTGTCACGTAAATAAATATATAATCTGTGTTATTTTTTGTCAATAAAATAATAAATTTATAAAATGAAACTCACTAGACATATTTTCAAGATATACAATTTAAATGATGGTTCATTATTCAGTTCCTGCAAAGGTTCTATTCAACAAAGGATTACGTATTAAAAATGGAACAAGGTTAAATTTTGAAACAATTATATTAATTACATTGTTTCATGCTAATCACTTTTGTATATTTTTTTTTATATTATATTTTAATTGTTAAAAGTGATTATTTTAATAACATGTATTCATAGCAGAAGACGGAAGAGATGCTGAAGAAAAGAGTAGAAGATCTTAATATAATGTTAAATAATATGGAAAAGGATAAGAAGGAGGTAGAAAAAACTCTGCAATTCACACGTCAACTTTTTGAAAACGTGGAAAAGGAAAGGAATTACTTTAAAGAAACATTGGTAGTGACGCAACAACATTTGGAAAGCCTAAGTTCAAAAATGAATGAACAAACGGATAAGTTGATTGAAATACAAAGCCTGAATTTGCAAATACAAAAGACAGCCATGTCTAATGAAAAAAGTAAAACCAATTTAAAATATTCGTCTCGGAATCCGATGTTGGACAATCGAGTCAGATTCCAACTCGGATTCCGATGTGAGATTTGGCGTCGGAAATATTCGAGTCCGGTTCCGATTTGGAAATTAGTTTTGAGGAGATCTGATTGATTCCGACTCGCAAAACGGGTCGCTTTTTTTGTAAATATTCTTTCCGATTCGGAATCCGTTTCGAAATCGATTTCCGACTTTAGTTTCAAAATAAACATTTCCGATTCTAAATCTAACTCGTATTTTTGCAGATTTCCTCCCGACTTCGATCGTAATAATATTATAATAGTATTATAATATTGCCAAAAAATTATCTAATATTTATTAATACCATATTAGCGTGGAAACAATTTGTTTTGAAATATTCTAATATTTCTTTTTTTCCAAAAATGTCCTAATAGTTTAACATGGCTTCTCCACATGCGGAGGGTATTATATCTTTATAAAGTGAGTATCTTTTTGATTTGAACTGACATTTTAACGTTGCTGCAACGTTGCACGAATGTCCCGAACGTCTCTGTTCCGCCGGGGTATATTAATTTTGTTTTTAATTAAACTGAAACATGAAAAAGCTTTCCATAATATTATAGTATATCTTGGGAACATATAAAAATATTATATGAATATTAATTAAATCGGACACATAATGGACCTGAAATATTAATATGGCAAATAATTATTACTATTCAAGTCGGAACGAAAGTTGTAAAAATACGAATCGGATTCAGCGTCAGAAATGTATATTTTGAATATATTTTAAGCAAAACAGGAATTCGATTTCGATACGGATTTCGAATCGAAAAGAACAATTACAAAAAATTCGAGTCGGAATCGATCAGATTTCCACAGAATTAATTTCCGAATCGGAATCCGACTGGAATATTTCCGATACTAAATCTCGCCTCGTAATCCGAGTAGGAATTTGAGTCCATTCGCAGTAAACGACAATTTCTAGAACCTTATTCACTTACAAGTTTTAACGCGGATATCGAATTGTACAATTCTTTTAGAGATTAATCAGCCAGATGTTAATACGGTTAATAACCCTAAGGTTGGAGATATATCGTGGGTTGCTGAAAACGAAGTAAGCCGTACAATTAAAGTTGTAAATAGTTATTTTAATTCAATAGCCACATATGTTGACATTTTTCATAATTCTTAATACATTAATTTTTTAAATAATTAATTGGTCCTTTCAGAATAAAAAATTTTTTGAAATGCGAGTTATTGTATTATTTAAGTTTTTGCAGAAAAATTACAAGATCTACATTGGACAAAATATTCGTATATCTTTGGAAGCTTATGCCCTTGCTAAATCCCAAGCAACTACTCCTGGAAAATTTATTACTAACATGGCCACCATTTTGTTTGATGAAAAAACTTTTATAAATAGCTCCGTCTCGGGCCATGGCAGCAACCGGAAACGTGAAAGACATCAAAAAAGGAAATCTGTAGACGGAGTGAAGCTTTTAGCAATAAAAGGTGTATATAATTTGATGATCGTAATGCAATAACAACATTGACACTAATATCATTTATGATTACAACATATTCATTTTGTTTTTAATTGCTTTTAGATATATTTAAATATTGGCTTCAAAATGACCAAAAAAAGACTGCAATACAAGCTGATGAAATCGCAGAAAAAACGAGGCGATATATTGCAAATAGGATTGCAAAACTAAGGAAATTAAGTAAGTAAATCATATGTAACCCCATATGTAATCATATGTAATATTACTATAACATTCGAATATCCAGAATGTTGTAATAAGAATAATAAATAAAAATAACATTAAATTTCGGTATCAAGGTGATATGTCAATCGAAGCCGAACTTAAAGTTCGCCTGAACTCACCATAATTGTATTATTATTAATATCTTTCAAATAAGATATTATTTCCTCTTCAAATAAGGGTGATAAATACATTTCTTTAAGGTGATTCGTCAAGCGTGCTTGGCAGTTGAAAAACAAACGAAATCTCTACACAATTTTGCTATTACAGAATAACGCCAAATTGTATACAGCAAATGTACTCACGTGAATGAATAGAACGCCAAAAATTTCATAACAATTGACTGTATTGAGCCGAACGCAGTGTCCCATGCTCGCCCAGATGGCGCTCATGACTGATTTCGAGATATATTTCAACATAATTTATTGTTGTTTGTTGTACAATATAAATAAAATGTGTTCGGCATATGAATTAAGGTAGCTGTAATTATTAAGAATTTTATTCTTGCGTTTTAGCTGTGTTTATACGGGTTTCGGTAATGTCATTGCGATATTACTTCATTTGTGAATTTCTGTATTGTCGATACTACTTGAGCTGCGAATCGATTGACGAATCACCTGAAGGAATTCAGTATTTTAACATGTGGGCATGAGTATACAAAGAACCCTACTAATACAAAATATTCCTGGAGCATTGCGAGAATATTTTTTGTATGTTTCATAAATTATTCCAGATATGTTTTAAAATATTTTTGAATGAGCTGAGAATGTACCTGAGATATATAGATGTCCGGACAATTTATAATCAGGAATATTTGAAAATGTTTTTGGAACATTTTTAAATCTTAAGTTTTTCTGTATTGTTGTAGTAAAGTTTTATGTATTTTGCTATTAAAACTTAGTACACTTTACTAAAAAAATTAAGAAAAATTTTAAGTATAAAAATGTTCCAGAAATATTTTATAATATACCTGGAATATTTTTTTTCCGGGCATCTATATATCCCAGGTACATTTTCAGATCATTTAAAAGTATTTTGAAATATTTCTGGAAAACTTACTAGAACATTTAAAAATATCCTCCGAACGTTCCAGGAATATGTTGTGTTGACAGGGAATTGTTAAAATACATTGAAACAGTAATATAAATTTTTCCTATTTCAATTCAATTTTGAAATTTATAATCCTGTCTTATCCTTTTAATATACATTTTTCTATAAGAAACGTAGATGGTCATTTGAACTTGACTGTATTATGCGAGGTTGATGATAAACCAATTAACCCTTTGCTGGCGAAACCGGGCACAACCGTAAAGAAATGAGACTAAGCGCGAAGAGTGGTGATCAGCCAATCATATGAGGTAAACGCTGGTGTGCGTTCTGGTATAGATGGTCATTTGACAGTTCTGCCCGTGTGTTACCACTACACAGCAACACTAAACAAAATAAATGGTACTCTGTACAACTTGAATGGTACGTATAAAGACAGCAACGACAATAATGTATACAGAACCAGAATTCTGTTACGTACTACTATTGTAATTGTTACGATTACATTGCCGCTGTTTCTGTCTACATGATTTTCGTTGTTGTCCGATTTTTTTTTCAGTAAAGCAATGAGCGGTGGGAAAAATCTTTCGCCTGCAAAGGGTTAATTTAATGTAATATTTTATATGTACAATGCAATGATAGTGTTTTTATACAGCATAATTAAAAAAAAGTCCACTCGACATTAATCATTCTTTGTGTTTGCAGAACCCGAGTTAATCGACGAAACTATTACAAATGAAGAAGCAGATTATGAAGATGAAGTTACTTCAGATAATGTTGAAAATGAACAAGTAAATGAAACCGAAATCGAAAAAGTTGCACAAAATGATGAAAAAAATGAAAATGTAGCCGAAGAAATTGAAGAAGACACTCCAAATGACAAAATGAAGCAAGTGACGTAAATAATGAAGATTACACTGAACCGAATGAACATGTAAATACCATGGAATCGTTGATTCGAGGAGAAATATATGTTGATTCTTCCAGCGATCATAACAGCAATTCAGCATATTACTGTGATTTATTATTATGAAAGTTATTTAAAATTACATATTGTATTTGCATGTACCATTATTAATATATTTTAATATAATAATTAATATATTGAATTTTAATGTAACATTCCTTTCGTATTATTTTAATCCAAACCCTACCATTCTTCAAAAAAACTTAAATAATAAGTGTTTGTTAAACATTTTTTATTAATTGTAGATTTTACTACATAATTAATGTTATAATAATACTACAATAACTTAAAAAGTTTAATCGCCTGAACATGATTAAAAGAGATTTAATTTACACAATTTTCATTGTTTTTAATCACTTTTTGGTTATTTGGTTTTCATTTCTTTTCGGTGATTCAAAGCGATAAAAAGAAATCAAAATTGAGAAAAATTGATTGCCTTCTATCATCTAAAGTACAAAAAGAAGTTGAATTAAAGGCAATTAAAGGCAATCAAAATTTTTGATTGCTTTCTATTGCTTCCGATTACTTATTTTTTACAGGGCTGTTAACTTATATCATGGCATGCTGTTAAATTTGATGTATCGTATCTGCCATGTACCCAGTTAAATTGGAATTTTTTTATTTCTTTAAATCTGCCTTTGTTACATTGCGTGTAACCTGTATCTTTGCACCGGGAACTGATATCATTTACATTAATAGTAGGAAAGAAAATATAGTTCCGAATATTAATTTTAAAATACAATACAAACGATATAATAATATACGGTTGGAATAAATATTCAAGCACAATTTAGATGCAAGACTATGGAATCGGCTGACGGGATTTTACACCGTCCATATTTTGTAAGGAGTAAAATCAGTAATATGATTTATGAAAACTAGTAATTCCAGATTTAGGACCTTAGTCTGCCAGGGGTAGGACCAATTGAATTAAACAATAAATTTGGTATCAGACAGGAAATAGTCTCGGAATTTGCCAACATTCTATTAATTAACAACCTGACGCGGTTTCACTGTGTGTGTGTAACTGAAGGAGATGTTTGTGACAGTTCACGGTCCTTAATCTGGCATTACTGATGAAAATGTGTGCAGATTTTACCTTTTCCACGAAGTGAAGGGAATACAAATCTATGGCCTATGTCATTCGTATGGTATTTGTAATAAAACGGTGGTCTAAATTACACAGACTTTCGCTGTAACAATAAGTATGTGACAGATTTTGCACTGTAACAAAAAAATTGAGTCAAATTTATTTAATACTGATGTTTTGTTTATATTGTTTAAAAATGATATATCGAAAATTTGTAAAGAAGCATTGAAAATAAATATTATACATAATTTCCTTTAAAGTTGAGAATGATTATAAACACATTTTTAAAAATGACATTCTTATAATATTTTAATATCAACAATTTGATTTTTAATAAAATAGTAATAGAAATATATTTAAAAATTGCATTCAAATAATAGTCCATAGTTTGATGCTAATTCAATGAGTGATTAAAACAAAATGATTTTGAAAATTTGAATACAACTATCTTAAAACGGAGAAATTGAAGTATTATAAAATGCAGTACAACATTTTATAACTTTTTCGGAGTTCCACCACTTTATTGTTGAGAGTACCCTTAAATTATCCTTTATTTGAAATGTAACATAAAGTTCCCATTTTAGGTGACAACATGATACATTATTAAAATTTATTTTGAATACAATGTAACATTGACATTAATATTGATTGAATTATAAAAAGAAGTGTAGGGTATAAGTATAAGTTATAGACATGGTATATTTGTATTGTTTTTATCATCTATAAAAATATTTTTCAAACTAAGGAAAGTACTAAACCGAGAGTAATTTTATTGCATATACCCTTATCTTAAGTACAATTTATATTAAATTACATTAAATATTATAATGTATCATTTTAATTGTTATTTATATTTACATAACAAATATTATATCATCAAAATGTATGCTATTTTGTATGTCAAAGTTAATTAAAAACGTAATTTTGTCATTTATTTTTAAATTGTAAAGTGCATAGAAATGAAATTTTATTAAAATTAATTTCATAAAGATCAATCTACGAAACAGATAAGTTTATCAATACTACATTTACGTATTGTATTTATGTTACTGTATTATTATTATGTATTTTTCTATTATTATGTATTATATACTGTATTATTGTTTATGTATTTATGTTACGTTTATGTATTTTTGTTATTTATGAAATTCTCAAATAAATGTAGTTTCAATTTTTGTTAATTTTTATTTAAAATTGTTTTTAATTGTCATAAAATTTTTATGACACTTTACAAACATTGCTGTTTGTAAAAATCTTTATATAACATATTTTAATGTAAAGATTAGAGTTGAGATCAGCTTGATTCATTGCATAACATTTTCTTCCCTTCTGTCTTCACAAATCGAAGAGTCCAAACTCCCGCCTTCTTCGGAAAATCAGAATAATAATAAATAGTCCTTCAATAATCCTTACTGGGATTAATTTCAGTGTACCAAACAGGGTAGGGATACTTACATATAAAAGGTTAACGACAGTTTTCTGCGCCCCCGCACAAGAGTTACCAAAGAAAAAGGAACTAAAAATGAAAAAGGGGGAAGCGGTGGGAATGGCGGGCTTTTCAAATCTTCTATAGTATATGCTTGAGCAGTTTTATAATAGTAAAATTTAAAATTGTTAAACTATTGATAAAAAGTCTATGTAATTGTTTATTTATCAACAAGTATATATTTAAAAAACCTATGGAAGTATTATTCATCGTAACGAGTTTTAATTTATATAATAGACTTAGAAAAAATAAATTATTAAAATAAAGTCGTAACGTTAAAATAAAAAGATATTTTCATTACAAATTTTTATTTTCATTTTCATGAATGTTTCATGAAAATTCGACTCAAATATTTTAATTTTTATCGAAGA
Organism: Archaeoteleia sp. ZL-2020; assembly: GCA_022817725.1. NCBI lineage: Eukaryota > Metazoa > Arthropoda > Insecta > Hymenoptera > Scelionidae > Archaeoteleia > Archaeoteleia sp. ZL-2020. The sequence continues at coordinate 9,729 of JABFOW010000012.1, read as the reverse complement.
AAAAATACTTGCTGCAAAATAGTTTTTTTTGACTGAATAAAGTTTTATTTGATCCAAAGAACACGATGTATTCAATTGAAATAATTTATTCCAATTTAGTAAAAAAAGGGATTATTTTATTTAAATACATACATTAATTGAAAACAAAATATGTGCTTGAAATGAATAGTTATTCCACTGAATACAATTATTATAATGTATTATAGTATATTCAATGATTTTAATGAAATAATTGTACGTATTAAATGATAATGAAATAAAAATATAGTTAAATGTAACACATATAAATATTTGATTCAAATATGTTAGGTTCAATTCAAATACTTATTATTCTCATCAAATCAAATTACCTTAAAAAGTATTGAAGTTAAATAATAACTTTCATACAACTACATTATTTATATCACTGAAATGAGTTAAATTACTTTAATATTAGTCATATAGAAAAATTTTTCCATGCAGATGATGGTAATAATAATAATTTCAACTTTATTCGAGAAAAGTTAACGCATGTGTTATTTCAAAGTTAACAATTAATATTAAGATCCATTACAAAAAACATCATTCTTAAAAATTAATATGGGTTGATAATATGGAAAAGCCATTTAAACACTATTTGGGTACATTCAAATAAGAAAATCGAGTTATAATTTTGTGGCTCACATGAAGAATCACTTAATTATACAAAATTTACAAAATAGACATATGCGGTTTTTGAGGACGTCGATTTTTGAAAAATATTGCATTTTGAAATTTCTACAGGAGGATAAAGGCATGTGTCATCAATAATATAATACTTTTTAAGTTGAAAAATATTGACTTCGGTGATTCTTCCCGTAAGCCACAAAATGTATATTGCGGTGTGAGTTGGTATAGAAAAATATATATTCTGACAAATATAAATATAATTTTATTATTTTCTTGCATTCTTACGCAACTTTTTCTTAGGTAGAGCCAAGGACTTGCAATATTCCATATCGAAGAGTTTTGTAGCTTCTTTGTCGTAGTTAACAAGTCCATTTTTCTTTTGGCACCACAAATGTATAATATTTATAACGATAAGAGGTCCTAACGTGTCAAAAATAACATTTTCATGAATAACGCACGCGTGCCATGTCAAATCCATGAAACGTTTGGTATGTTTCAAGAGAACGTCTGGTACATTATGAAAGTGAGAAACCCTATTTAAATAGCGTACTACAGCAGCACTAGCCATACGCACACAATTTACATATTTAACGTCTTTCAAAGATTCTGCACAGTCTTCGCAAAAGTCAACCTTTTTCAGAAACTCATTAGCTAGCTGTTTGTCGTTGTACAAAACTGGATTAAGACATTGATCATCAATTTCGATATTACCACTCATTTCGTAATGCTGGTCACGGGCATTGGTTATTTCTGTAGCTCCATTTTGTTCGTCATCTACTTTTTCTTGGGCGCAGATGAACTGTTTGATGGAAAACAACATTCGTCCATCAGCGTCAGCCTCGCAATTTCCACCAACAGATTTCGGAGATGACAAATTGTTGATAAGCAATGTCTTGAACGAGTTCTCAAATTGACGAGGAGTTGGATTCGTGTTTCGAATCGCGTGGCTCCTGATGCAGCCGAAAAAATTCTCCAAGGGATCTTGGTTCAGAAAACGAGTGTTTAGCGATTCAAAATCATATCTGTCTTGGACACGTTTCCAAATTTCTTCAAACCCCTCGAGTGTTGAAACCCAGTTTATAAGCGTAGGCACATCCGGTACTGGCTTCAGCGTTTCAGGATCAACATATCGCATGTTCTTTAATTTATGCCTCGCTTCACAAAAAAATGTTCTATGGACGCTGTCCTTCGTTACTGGGCACCGTAACTCATTTCCTTTTTCAAACCGACGTGCGTTCACCGAATCGAAAAGATCGTTGAAGAACAGCAAAGTAACGCTGGCAGTAGCCGCATCTTCCTTGCTGATGCTGAGATCGTCAATGTCCGTTGTCACGTGACCTAAATTAAAAAGTAGGTTACTATTCAAAAGTTAACAATGAAGATATGAAAAAAGACAAGTCATTTGAAGTTAAATCACCCAATCGAACATTGGTTAACAGGTGCAATGTGATATAAAACTGCGCCATATTCAACTGTTTCCAAGAAAAATATTAGCATAAAAGTTAAGAGCATTTTAAAATGTTTTCAATTTTAGCTGTATGGGCTATACTGCAACACAAAATTAATAAATTATTGGTAACTGATCAAGGGCTCTGAATAATTGTAAATATTATAAATTCTACCAGTTTTTCATTTGTTGACACAATTTTGATATCATAATATGTTTGATATTGGACAGTCAGTTTACACGTTTTTTATTCTGAATTACTATTTACCAGTTTATGATCAAATGAGATCCACAAAGTGAATTTTTTAAAATATTTTGGGTGATTTTACTTTGAATTATTTACGAGGTACTAATTCGTTCAACGACTACTAAGATTCTTTAAATAGGCGATGTAATGGATATAATGGACATGAGTGGAAGAAAAATATTTGTCGTACCTGAAACTTTCGATAGCAGTGAAATGAATGACGAAACTGTTGCGCTCAGCACTTGAGTCGCGTACTTAACACGCATCTTTTTAATTTTAGCTGGCATGATGTGTTCGTCTGTCAATTTCGGCATCAGTCGTTTCCGTTTATCGCCATGCTTATCAATTAGATAAGCTTTTTCGATGACATTCCACTTTGTATATTTTCGCCCTGATCCCTTTGAATCGTAATCAATCTCCAAGTGCTTTGTAAGAAGATTATTTCGCAAGCCTTTTATCAGGTGTGGTGGGTCGTAGAGTGGAATTAATTGAGTACCACCTATTTCAATGAAAGTTGGTCCTGTAACAATATGTGGTTATGCAATATAGTATTATTTGCTAGTTATACAATACAGTTCTACAATACAGTATTATAGTGATACAATACAGTATTATATGTTACATAGGATTAACAATCCCAGATAGCAAATAATTCCTAGTAATTTTGATGCTGCGCGTGCAAAGAGAAAATGCCGCATTTATGTTATTCTTCTTCTATCAAATAACCAAAGTTCATGCAAAAAGAGCAATTTAAACATGTCACAAAACAATGTAGCTTCGTGAAAAGTTACTGATTACCAAAATACAACAGTGTCTGACGTTTATTTTAAAAATAATGTCTAAGATCGACTTTACGAGGTAGGTTAATAATGTGAAGGAAAATGGCGAGGTAGGATAAAGACCCCTTTCCAGAAAAGTCATATAACGCCTTTACTACCAATTTCCGAAATAAGTAATAATTTTCACAATGTTGTAAAATATTACTTACCATCCCTGTCAATTTGTTGAGCGTGTCTTCTTTTTGTGTCCTGAACCAAGGTCTTTACAGCACTCATATTGGAAGAACCTTGATCGCAAACTGTCGCTACAAAGATCACATATATAAATTACTTTGCGAATATATTTGATAATGATTAAGGAAGGCATGTGCAACATAATAAGACAAAATTCGTGCTAATATATGCAGAATATTTACATTCTTGTTATATTTACCAATAATATTTAATCCTGCGTCGGAAATCGCTTTTACATTGCTTTTGATGCAACGCATCAATTGCGGTGCCTTAGTTTGACTTGTGCAGAAATGGTATGAAACTGGAATTTTCCATCCGCTATGCAAACCGCGCAGCATAAATACCAATGCATGATCTGCAACAGAATTGCTCCGATTCGTCCCCCAATCTTCCAAGCCACTTATGACTTTCATTACTGGGTCATATTCGACGTGAGGCTGCAAGGATACTTCGTCCCAAAGAAGTACACAAACTTTTTCTTTCTCTTCCATACCTGAGGCTGCTGTCTTCAAATGTTGCACCATGAAGTTTGTCACTCCTGCATGTAGAGGAATTTTGCGTAATAATGTCGTTAGTGTTTTCACCGAAGGCAACGAAAACAATTTTTTGACATAGTTATACGCTCGTCTTCCCATAGCCTTATAAAGCGACAATGCCAGTAGCTTCTGGTCGAGATTGTATCGAAACCCCTGAAAAATGAAACATTGTAAATTTTTTGTTTCACATTGCATAATACCTATTCACGTACGTTATACATATACTGTCTGTACTTATGCATTAGTACGTGTTAGTACGAATGTATTACTACATTCTAAATACAGCAACGTTCCATGCAATACTTAGATGTACCAATTAAACATGAAATTAGTGGCGCAATTGTTTCAGAAATAGTGCAATCTATTACCATACGTTACATGATTCACAAAAAGTGAATAATAAAATATGATTACTTGAATACAGTTGTAGAGTATTAACAGCATGCGGTTCATTTGTAACAAGTAATGAAATCAATATTATACTTATCACGAATAAGAATACTGTGATACAGTGAATAACTGCTATATGATTTATAGTGAAATATTCACAAGCTTGAAGGACCTTCAACACATTAAATGAGAAAGTGATCTAGTGTCTGCTATTAATATTAATTGTAGTTGTGAAATCGTCACACAGAAGTGTCTGAAGGAAACTAAAAATACAGTTTTTAAACATAATTAGTAAATACAATTCCACGACTGTTCGAGGATGCACCATTATCCTTCTTAAAGTTACCACTGTTCTTCGAAGCTTTCGTGCAATTAATTTATTCCAAGTAGACGTATTACTTATTGAGCTATTACTATCATGCACAATAATAACTTACGTTATTTTCTGCGACATTTCCGGCACTAATGATGTTTCCATTAATTTTGCACGCCTTTTGTACACCACCGTGTAAACGGTTGGTTGGCGGAGTATAATTGGTCATATTGCATTTATCATATGGTATATGAACAATATTAGATTGTTCAGCAGCCTGAAAGTGACATTCATAAGCAAAAGAATTTGTATTGCAAAAAAGCTGATGGTGTTCAACAACATCATATATTATGCAGTTCTTTTGTTTATTCAAGTTCCAATTAATGCTCTGGTGGAAATATTTATCTGAAAAAAACTCTGACTGTTCTTAATTTTGATAGTTTTTCAAAGTTTTTCAAGAGATTTTCAGAGAAATATATAGTCAACATTGACTGAAAATCTTTGATAAACTACGACAACTGAAAAAGTATCTAGATTGACAAAAGTCAGCATTATTTTCAGAGCTTTTCAGAGCAATATTTCCATCACGGTGGAATCAACAGAATTACTGAAAAAAACCAATTAATTATTATATGAGCCTGGGAATTATGATGTTAAAAAACATATGTTCAATTTACGAAAATGTTATGCATTTTAATTAATTAGAAATAAGTCAACGAAATATGCTACGTATAGTAGCATAAGTAGCATAAACGTATAGTAATTAATTTAAAATACAAAATGATTGTGGTACATTAATGACAAAATAAACCTTTGTAGACCTGCCCATATAAATTTTTACCTGTGGCTTCTTCTGGGCGCTACTTTTCACCATGTAAAACAGACCCTTTTGTGCAGTGGTAAACTTATCAATTGTAGCATTGAAGCGTTTGTCACACATTTCTTGAATTCGATGCTGTCTCTGCTTAAGCGATGTGATGACACGCTGTTTGCCATAAAGGGATTTCTTATATCGACACATCTTCATGTACAACATTTTTTCTCTGGGAGTTAAGTATTTTTTCCTCCCTATCTCGCAAAGGTTTCTGTCATACTTCTTTTGTTGAATGGCGGAAATACTTTGCGTGGCTTTTTTCGTAACGAATGCAGCTGCAGTACTGTTTGAAGGTACACTGTCCGATACACTTCCGTTTATGTAATCTAGAGTATCTGTATTTCAACACTCAATAGTCATTAGTAACAATGTAATATTACTTATAAACCCTGACAGTACAGAATGTATCACTATTGTATATAATATAATAGTGATATTATTTTAATATCACGATTAATATACGTTTAATATTCCTACAATATTACATAATATTATTCAATAATTGTGTTCGCATTATTTGCTGGCAAGCTGCATAATTCTATTATTTCCAACATTTAATAACATGTGTGTACACTGAGAAAAATGTTACGGTAAAATTTTAATTTTACGGTGGCATTTCGGGCATATACTCGAAAAAGAAATAATTTTTACGAAGTATTTGTGTAAATTGTACTTGAATATTAGGAAATGTTATCATATAAACGGTAATTTTTTCCGTATATTTAGGTCAAAGTTACAAAAATTCTTGGTAAAAATTATTAATTTTTCGAGTATATCCCTGAAATTAAATAAACTTGGTAAATTATACCGTAACATTTATCTCATTGTAAGATGTAATGTTCTGTCATATATTGTAAAATGTTCGTAAAGACATGTGAGTTATAATATTTCCTTCTTGGATAGGCATTATGGTATGATTCTTCGATGCAATAAGATATGCGCCAAAAATCAAAATCTACACAAGAATGAATGTAAAAAAACTCTATTTTCAATGATTTGGAAATAATAAATTATTTCGGAATATAAAGTATGCAAAAAATTATGATATTATCATTTGTTACAAATAAATAATAAGATTTACAAAATTAAGAAGTATGTAATATAGAAAATATTTGTCATAATATGACATATAAAGAAATGAGTAGCAATGTATATAATGAAAATATATATACATATATTATATACCCTACATAATATATATATATATATATACAAATAAGTGTTTAGTCTATGTATGTAATGCCTTATAATTTAATTCTTACAATCTCAAGTTATTTCCTGCCTTTGGCACATACCTTTATATTGTCCTCAATTATCATAAAGTGATTGTACTTTTAACTATCTTTTATTTTCTTCTCACTATCTATATATCATTTTCGTTTTCACTTGTAAGACGGAAACGTAAGCCAAGATTAAGAATTCTTATCACAAGCCAACCAAATCAGTACCTGATGTTATCGCTCTTTTTCAAGTATTTACATATACCAGATAATTATCAAAATGTTATGAGTCTACTTTCACAATCTCAATTTTCAGTCAATGCTGAATTGTATTCTTAATTTGGATATAATTTATCATTTCCAAATCATTGAAAATTGAGTTTTTTAATTTCACATGCCTCCTAACATCGAAGATATGCAAATACAAATATCTATACAAGAAGAGCATTTTATAACTCACATTTCTTTATGGTTTTTTTACAACATGTGACAAATCTTCTTATTTTACACACATGTTGTTAAATGTTGGACAGATTAGAGTTTGGAGGCTTGCTTGAAAAGACTGCAAACACGAGTATTAATTTATGACACAATAATGTAGAATTATATATAATATTAAACATAAATTGAATGTAAAAGTGGCTGACAAAGGAAATACATGTAAGTTACAAAAATATTTTTACACATTATACTTAACAATCATTGTACCTTGTACCACTGTTGCTTCTGTAGAAGTGCCTTCCGCAATATCATAATTCTGGGTCGATAGGGGTAAATGCAGCAATGGAATTGCATTCCCATTTAGCTTCCTTATTTTCCAGTACTGCCGAATCATGTCAGCAGGAAAATGCTGAAAGCATATTCTTGTCTTCTGAAGGACATCTGATGGTGCATCTGAAATATATTATCCATCACTTATATGCAAAAATATTGGAACCGTTATGCATTTTTGTTTAAATATCTTTTAATTACAGCCCAATAGCATGGTATGTATCTATATTATAAGAGTATTATTTTAATATTAGGATAATATATGTCAGCTAAGAATAATATTATAATAATATTATATATAACATTATTTTTATATAAAAATAAGGTAACATAACTTGATATATGAGAAATATGTACAGAAGATTGGTTAGCATAAGGCATGTTTACGTTATTATATGATATAAATAAATAATCTAACTTATTTATGTTTCTTAACAACTTACAAATTGTTCAGCATTATTACATAATGAGTATACAAGAGAATAAATATTTTTTTAAACTTATAAATTATGTAAATGTACATGTATTGCGCTGATGTAGTACTCCTTCTGTATGCAAAAAATGTATTCTAATTATAATAATAGACCTGGACTCTTCGTAAAATATTAAAATAGTATTCGTGGTGGACATATAATATTCCTGCGATATCCGTAGAGTATTATAATAATATTTCAATCGACACAGATCGATAAGATCAATTCTTTCTTAGTTATTATGATCAGATATGTGCTACTACGAGTGAAATTACATGAAATGTCTATCATAATAGACAATAAACATATTATTACGAGTCGTTCAGTAACACTTTGTGACACTTACCATTCAAATCAGGTCTTACTATAGATTCGATTTATATTTTTGAACCACATCGTATCAGCCATTGTCGCGTCTGATGTGACACTTGCTACATTTCGGTATTTTTTAGACTTTTGATCGATAGTATACGTTTTTTATTGTTCATCTTTTATGAAATTTTGTTGATCTTTCATGAAATAATAAAATTTAATTAAAAGTAGAATTCCCCTCTTTATGAAACTGTCGTTTCTCAGGCTTATTCGACAATTACACAGAAATCTCTATTAATCGTAGAAATTGCAAAGATATGCCAAAAATCTTGAAGAATGACAGAAACCTTTAAGATTAGAGAAATCATAGAGATGGCAGAGGAATGACAGACTTTTCTTCGTGAGAGCTCCACAAGCTTGAGAATGGACAGAATTTAACAGAATATTATTTTCTTTCAGATCACTCATTTCAAAATGCTATAATTATTAAAGAACTATTTGTTACTGTTAAGTCAGGAAAGTAGGGTTCGATTCTCAAAAGTGTATTTCAAATAAACATTTAATAACGAGCATAATATGATTTATTTTAATGGTTCTTTATTTCATTCAATTTAATTTTGCAGCAGCTTAATGTACGATTCATTTTCTACATAATTAAGTAGATAGGTGTTGAATAAAAAGCGTTGTAAATAAAAAAATAATCCCTTGGTGATGCGTTGAATACTTCTGTTCAATGGAACATTCCTAGCATACATACTTTAAAAATCTAAAAAAATCCGATCTTCGAATTTTGTATGACGTGTATTCGTAAACCTAAATTCTTCCGATGAGTCGTACGAAGTATTTCCAGCGTGCCAAAATTCTACTTCTACTCCTTTGTCTGAGCACGTACCTTATCACATTATACATAGTCCTGCTCAGAGATGCCAACCGTGGTGTAATCGTACGACGCGTGGTACGAAAACGGCGTCCGTAGTACGTTTTCCGTACCACGCCTTGCTATACGGATATAATGACTATTAAGCACACAAGAGGACTTCAATGATGTTTTAGAAGTATTAATAGTAATAATTGAACATAACTGTATATGTTAATGAGTATTTTATCTCATTTTATGTAAATATATGAGTTTAAGTTTAAAAAATATATACCGCCTACAAACGTGAAGTAGGAGCGGAAGAAACGGAATGCGTTTATTGCGGATCTGAGAATGTACGACTAAAAAATGCATAATTGTGCAAATTTGAACGCGGAATTTTGAAAATTACGTGAGAAGCGGTCTATATAGGGTTGTGGAAATGTTTAAAACCTTAATAAAAATTCGAAAACTCAAAGCGATACTGAAGCACATCTCCCAAAACACGCTGAACAAACGCGGAACAAACACCTTGAATTTCGAGTTCCACGAGTGCTTCGGTATCGCTTTGTTATCTCGAATTTTCGAATTTTCATTAAGGTTTTAAACATTTCCATAACCCGAGATCC
>JABFOW010000011.1:0-29460 GCA_022817725.1 Archaeoteleia sp. ZL-2020 | reverse complement strand
CCTGTTACTGCATTTGTCTGTTGCCGTATACAATTGGGGACCATTATGGGCTCACAACGGATATCCATTTGAGAATGGAAATGGTGAACTGCTAAAAACCATCCATGCAGCGAACAGAGGTCTTCAACAAATATGCAGGTATGTTGCATTTCAGAAAGCTTTTCGGATAATAACAAGCTTCCGTAGTTTACAATGTTCTCCATTTGTTAATACATTTCTGAAACATTTAGACATGCGAATAACAGAAAAAAGCATTAAGTTTGACATATGTAGGTATACAGGCGCTTCACACACACCAAACGCAGCAATGATTCAAACTTATGGTTTATCAGTAACTGCTACCTCGGCATATGATAGAATTATATTAAACGGTTGCATTTACGCAACAGCTAGGAAGAAAAATAGACGGTCGAACAATTCTTTCACCCTGTTATACAGTAAACAATTTATTCAATGCGAAAAATTTCTTCGTGATACATAAAATCGTAAAGAGCTGACTGTTGTAAAATAAATATGCACATCAAATGCTTTTAATGAATGTAAGCAACTACACAGAATAATTACTATAAATGATGAAGTAGCAGTAATTGAAACAAGTGCAATATACAAACCATGTGTTTTAATGGTTGTTTATGACAACCGGTATATATGTCCTGCACCAAACAGTTGCCATTTTTAAGTATAAATAGGTATCTAAGTATCATTATAGTAATGCTCATATAAACTATTATTTTCTGTACTTCTAACCTTTACCGTATATCAGGATTGTAATTATATATATCTACAATATGTTTTGAAAATAATTATACTTTGGCTTATGATATAAAAACATTTAATATTATTTCAGCAGCTATAACTACAAATTATTTTATTATGAGTATTTCATATATGATTAATTGTTCAGAAGATTTATGACAAAAGTGTTATACAACAAAAGACACTAGTCAATTTGAAATATTCAATCACAATTAACTAAATAAAGATATAATATTCTATACAGTAATGTAAGAAAATTTCCGAATGGTTACCTAAGATTTGTATTTTTCATGGCACTGATGGATAACTTGTAACATGCTTTGCAATGCTTTCTACATTTAAGGATTTGTAGCGTTTGAGAAGTTGAAGCGAAATGCCACAGCAAAACGCGTGGCCTGATTCATCTGGCTCCAAACACAAAATGCTAGTATTAGGAGAAGCACAAGTCTCATGAAAAATAGCTGGCAGGAAAGCAAAAATTACATTCAAAGTGGTAAACGAATGCGCCGAACCAATTCTCGGAGCAGAAACGTGCGAAAAACTCAATTTAGTACAGAGAATATTCACGACCATACCAGAAGATAGTGAGGTATTTCAAGGACTAGGGCGTATCAAGGACTTTGTATATGACATCGATTTGATCGACAATCCAAAATTTCAAGTATGTCCTGCAAGAAGAATACCGTATAAAATACGGGACAAAGTAAAACAGGAGCTAGACAAAATGACGAAAATGGGCGTAGAGCCCATCACCGAGGCAACCATCTCAGTTTCACCAATGGTCGTTATTAATCAGAAAAATACGCTCAGAATCTGCAACGATTCGACAAACGTAAACAAAAACATCATGCGCAGACATCACTCCATGAAAACGATTGAACAAATAACCACAAACTTACACTCATCAAGATACTTCACACTGCTCGATTGCAAGCGTGGTTTCTGGCAAATCCCTGTCTCGGTGAGGACGTAGAAGATCTTAATATTCGCTACTTCATGGGGACGATATTGTTGTAAACGACTTCCATTTGGATTGGCGTCAGCACCTGAAGTATTCCAGAAAATGATGCAATCACTGCTTGGACATATACCAAATGTTGAAATTGCCATGGACGACATACTCATACACGCCAAAACAAAACAAGAACTCAAAGTTACAACGGAAAAATTCATCAATATCATTAAGGAAAAAGGACTAAAACTAAATAAAGAAAAGTGTGTATTCGAAAAAACGAGGATAAAATATCTGGGACACATAATTTGCGAAGGAAAAATGGAGGTTGATCCCGAAAAAGTCGATGCTATATCGAGACTTCAACCTCCGACTAACAAGAAACAACTACAGAGAATCATGGGGAAATTCACATACTTGAGCAAATTCATCAAAGACTACTCAGAAATTACAGAACCAATCAGAAGATTATTGGAAAAAGATACTGCATGTTGCTGAAGCAAAAACAAGAAGATACATTCAACAAACTCAAGAAAATCATTTCATCAGCTCCTGTGCTCAAGCTATACAACGTCAACAATAAGGTTAACCTCGAAGATGACGCAAGTTCCACAGCACTAGGAGCAGCTCTATTGCAAGAGGGACAACTAATCGCGTATGCATCAAAAGCATTGACAGCTACACAAAGGAACTACCCCCAGATAGAGGAAGAAGCCTTGGCCATACAATTCGGTTGTCAAACGTTCCATGAATACGTATGGGGACAACAGCTTACGGTCGAAACGGATCATAAGCCATTAGAAGTTATTTTTAAAAAACCGCTACACTCAGCACCACCTCGACTACAAAAGATAAGGGTTCATCTGCTAACTTACAATCCAGAGGTAGTTTACAAAAAAGGATCGAAAATGTTCTTAGCGGATCCACTTAGTCGAGACTGCAAAAATAACGTCGAAGAAAGCCCAGAGGAAGAATTAGACGTTCAAATTATACTATCCATCACCAAAGGAGAAGTAAAAAAACTTGTCAATGAAACCGAGAAAGACGAAACTTGTCAACTACTAAGCAAGTACATACACGATGGTTGGCCTACCGAAAGAAATCAAGTAGACACAAGAGTAAGAGAATACTGGAACTTTAGAGACCAACTGGCAGAATACGGCGGCATCATACTCAACAGTCATAAAACGATAATTCCAAAGAGCATGAGACGCGATATACTAAAGAACATTCATTCAGGACACTTCAGCTACGAGAAATGCGTGACAAGAGCAAAGGACAGTGTCTATAGCCGGGAATGAATAAAGACATTGAGAAACTAATAAAAAACTGCACAACGTGTCAAATATATCAACGATAAAACATCAAAGAACCAATTGGTGAAAGACCAATACCAAAATACCCTTTCGAGATAGTAGCATCAGATCTATTTTACAAAGGAAACGACTACATTGTACTGGTAGACAATTACTCAGGATTCATCGAATTCAAAAAACTCGAACGCACTACGTCACAAGAAGTAATTGAATTCTTCAAGATCATATTTTCAATGCATGGAATCCCTAAAGTGCTCGAAACCGATAACGGACCTCAATTTAGTTCAAGGGAGTTCGAAGATTTCGCAAAGGTATGGAAATTCGAACATCGTACCAGCAGTCCCGAACATCCCCGATGAAATGGTTTTGCCGAAAGAGTCGTTCAAATAATGAAAAATATTCTCAAGAAGTGCCATCGAAATGGAACAGAAGTCAGACTGGTACTCTTGAATAACATGAATACACCGCGTGGAAAACTCGGTTCACCGGCTTAACGTCTCTACTCCAGAAGACTGCGATCGCAACTACCAAACAATACCAAACAACTACCAAACCAACCAACGAAGCCTTAAAACCATAACTAGTTAAAAACGTCTCAGACACACTTAAATATCTCAGAAGCCAACAGAAGATAATCGCTGACAGAGGAACGATAAAAAGAAATCCTTTGGAGATTGGGGAAAAGGTAGTAATGAGGACGAAATCAAAAACATGGAAACCCGCATGGGTCACAGACAAGGTACATCCACGCTCAGTCACGATTACGGACGAGGACGGACATGTATATAGACGAAATCATTATGATATCAAGAAGAAGGAGGCAGAATTCCCAAAGGCTTCTTCTCAACCGTGGATAATAGAAAACGAAGCGACGACTATTCCCGAAGAAACGGCGGAGAGAGGAAACGGAGATTCAACAAGAGAACCAACGATCCATATCACGCCATCTACATCAACTACAGATTCGAGCAACTGGAAATGTGACTCAACGCCACACGAGGTACAGACACTTCCCAGACCAGTCTCCAACACATCTGCTGCGCCTTTACCTAAGGCACCACCATCAACAGTGAAGACCAGATCCGGTAGAGTGGTTCGCCCACTGAATCGTCTAAACATTTAACAGGGAAGATGTAAGGATGCGCCCGCATCCCAAAGCCATCTCTGTGGCGTCACCGTAACCTCCGGGACCTGATCGCACATCGATATATAGATCTTAGACCACAACATATATCATACAGCATGTATCTACCACGTGTACAATAACGTACTAATAAAACATTAATTCATATATCAACCCAACATTTCATCCTTACACGTGAGAAACATCATAGAATACTACGTTGGAAACCACGTAGGTTTCATCATGGGAACCTACGTAGTACCCTGTGCCAAATTTCCCGGTGAAACCACATAGGATGTTATGTGGGTTCCTACATGGGTAACTATATAATTTCCTACATAGGATCCTACGTAGGATTCCACGTGGCTTTTTTTGATAGGGATACTTATTAAATTATATGGTACCTGTTTGTCCAATTGTAATCTCAACTTTCTTAGGCCCATTTATAAAAACGTATATCAATGATTTTAAGTGACATTTCTCAAATGTACTATATTTTACACATAATCGGGTAACATTTTGCATTACATTTTAAATGATATATGTAAAACATTTGTATATAAATATATGTAAGTGAAATTGGAGTAGTTTTTACATAATCAAACAAATTCAATATATTGTACACAAAACATGTAGAATTTTCTGATTATGTACTATATTTGGAGCACACTAGAGTAAAGTTTAAAAAGTTTAATAGGTTTTTATGTGACAAATTTGAGTAAATTTAAGATTGCTCCAATTTTTTTAATATGTAAAAATTGTCACTTTTTAAATTATTCCAATTTGACTGATATATATATATATATATATATATATATATGTATATATTTAAGACAACCCTTTAAACATACATTGTTTAAAGTTAAATGCAAAATATTACTCAATTATCTTCAAAATATAGTCTATTGATTCCAAAAATTTCAGTTGAAACGATTGATTGTCTTGATACTTTTCATTTCTAGCCCAAATGACATTGGGAAGTTTTTACACAGAAATTAAAAGTCAATGAAAATATAGAATAACATATTACATTAGATTTTAATATATATATTTACCATACTTGCAGCAAAGCTAATTTATTTATTTTAATATTTATTAATTTATATGTTACCTGTTTGTACAAGTCCATTTCTAAACTCCACTTTCTTAGGCCCATTTATAAAAATGCATATATCAGTGCAGGAAATGTTGTATCATAGTAGATATTGTTACTACTTCTTTTGAAAATTGACCTGAAAGTAATAAGTAATATCCTCAAAGTAAATGAACTATAATTTCATGTTTTATTTAGTTCAATTATATAATATAAAAATAAACTTATCTGATGAAAACTGGATCCAAGATGATACGATACTTGATCATCATGTATATGCATTATAATTATAAACGTACATCAGCTTCTGACCACAATTTTTATTATTAATCACTAATGTTTTTAAAGAATTTTAAATCACTTATGAACGATAGTGGTGCCATTACTTTATATTAACGATGAAATTGTGCGATCCCGAAATGAGGAAGAAGCAAGTATAGGGAAATCAATAAGACAGAAAAAGAAGGAATGAGAAAGATCATGATTCGTTAATCGAGTGTTAATTTTTCGATGATTGAAATCGTAAAATAAGCTGCAAAAAGAAGGACAGATATATATGAAAAAACATAAAAGAATCATGAATAAGACTTTAAAATAGTAAAGTTAGGTGTAAACAATTCGCAAAGTACGCGACGAATCTCGATATATGTTATTTACGTCATTATAACGATAAAAATTGCAATATCAGATTTACGTCTATTTCTACTCAGCTCTACGTACGGTAAAAGATTAGCAAGAGCATTCAATTTATCTTTCATGTAAAGGCGGGTTTATTAAACTTTTGGCGCAATTCGCTTTCGAAATGATAATGAAAATTTCGAAATCGCTTTGAAAATCGATAATGATAACGTAATACAATGAGATGCGCCGCTGCAAGGTACTATACGGTAAATCTAGCGAAATAACCGCAAAGGCAACGCATACACATGCAAAATATTTGTTATTATAAATGAAAAACATTTATAGTCGAAGACCATGATGCTTTGATGTTTTTCTAATCGAATCAGCCTAAAATGAACTTAATCCGTGTAGTACCACTCTAGATAT
Source organism: Archaeoteleia sp. ZL-2020 (assembly GCA_022817725.1). NCBI lineage: Eukaryota > Metazoa > Arthropoda > Insecta > Hymenoptera > Scelionidae > Archaeoteleia > Archaeoteleia sp. ZL-2020. The sequence continues at coordinate 23,173 of JABFOW010000011.1, read as the reverse complement.
CGTTATATATGTTTTATTTTTCATGATCAAAATGCACGAATTTGTCATTTTACTGGTTAAGACTTTAAGATTTAAGACTCACACAGATTACCAATGCATAAATACGACATTTTTCCGTTCTTGTTGTCTCGCTCGAATATATGGATGTATGGATCTTTCTAATCATATGATATTTTTTTGATTTAAGATGATATACAAATTTGTGTCTAAAAGAGGGAAATAGTTATATAAAATGTATGAAGGTATTAACATTTTAAGTTGTTTTTCAATGTACCTAATTGATTTTTCATTATAATTTAAGTTAATAAAAGCATCTTGAAATTTCAAAGTTAAAAAATTTAGTACGAATATTAATGCAACATTTTTGAAATAAGGTCTCAGTTTTTTTGCTGTTAAATTGTATTGAATTTTCAAGTTTTAAATTGCAAATATGTGGAGGAAAAATATCGTTTTTTCTACATTGAATTAAAAATATGATTTGAGAAACAAGAACTGATTATATTTGATCTATTGTTGTGTGGATAATATTATGTAAACAAGGCAAATCTATTAGGTCATAATTATCAGATTTAACACACTCTAATAATTTCATCATATATGTTATTTAAATTATCAACATCAGTTAGATGATTATAAATAGAATTACTCTGTTTCTTAATAAAAATAAATTTAGAAATTAGTCTTTTGTTTAAATAACTTTCTCTATCCAAAATGTGACTCCTTTCCCAATCGAAGTCATGTGAAAGATTAAGCCTGTGTTCTGTGACAACTGAGTGGTAAGACGGATGACGTCTGATATTGCTTTTATGTTCTTTAATGCGAGTTTTAATTTGCCTTTCATTTGTCCAACATAAACGACGTCACAATCATTACATGAAATTCTTTCCCATTTTTAATAAAACAATCCAATCTATTATTAATTTTATAAATAGTTTGTAAACCATATTTTTTTATGAGAGATTTTATGCGTATGGAAATATGACTATTTTTGACTTATCAAAGGTATTGTTTCGAATTATAACATCATCATTATTATGGGAAATATGTTTATTATTCAGAGTATGTAATCTTTTAGTAATATATTTATTGATAAAATCTAATGGATATTCATTATTTAATAAAATCTTTTTAACTATATTTATGTTTTCTATATGGTATTTATCATTCGATAATAAGATAGCTCTATCTATTAAACTATTAATAACACTTATTTTGTAATTATAAGGATGGTTTGAATGAAAGTTAAAATGCCATTTTCATTGTGAATTGAAGTATCTAGAAAATTAATAGAATCTTTGTTTTGACTTTCATAAGTAAATTTAAATCTGTCATTATAGGTATTGAAAACATTGACAATGTTCAAAAATTTGTTTTTTGGAACTGATGTTAATATATCATCGACATATCTATAATAAAACGGAATTGAAAAGTATAGTTTAGTAAGACAAAATGTTTCAAGATAAACAGCTCCGAACAGACCGTTTATTCCAAAATGCGTAAAATGTATGAATGCCTTCTATCCTTTACTTTTTGCTTCAGAAGAAAAGGAACATAAACGGATACCCAATCACTGAATTATAGTACTACTCGAACGCGCACTGGCCCTTCTCTGTGAGTAAAAAGCGAGCCGAGAGAAAAGCATCCCACAGGGACACTTGTCTCGTTCTAACTCTCGCGTTCTAACAAAGACACGTGTCTCTGTTGAATGCTTCTGTCTATAATTTTTCTGATCGCTTTTTGAGCGTCAGTGCATGTTTCAGTAGTACTATATTTCAGTGTACCCAATACACGATCTTCTTCCTTCGCTGATTGCTGATACCGCGCGAAATCGGTCAACAGCGCCGAGCTAAGAAATAAAAGTAGCGCCAAATTCGAAATATTTCAGAATTATTTTTACTGTACAGTGTGAAATAAGAGATGAAAAATGCTAATTATGCGAGATATGCGGCAAAAATTCCTCTATGCTGCGTTTGAAGTTCCATTATGCGTTTTTATGCATAAACTTCCTGTCCCTATGTATCAGACTCCCTATTCAGACAGATCTTTTGGTGTCCCGACGGAATAGTAATATTGAAGTTAACTGCAATATTTACATGTTTTCAACGCAAACTTTCCACTCGATTTAGACTTTATAACAATGTGGGCTGCTCGAGTCTTGTAAGTGAATTTAATTATATATATATATACTCCATCCAAGGTACTATATATATACCACAGTATTTCTACAGCAGAAGTACTACATATACCATTAAAATATTCAAATATTTCAAAATAAGGTGTAAATGTATTTTAATTTATATGGAGAAAAACATTTGTATAAGTATGTTTTATTAATGATGTTACAATCACATTTTAAAGATACTAAATGTTGGTATATTAAAAACAATTTTAGTTAATATCTTCATAACTATAAATATTATATTACAATAAATATATATATATATATATATCAGTTGTTCACTTTTTTATCTTCATTGTCCATGTATCATTTCAATTGAAAGCTATATCCATTTGATTTTGAAGTAAAATGACTCTTTTATTTCCCATTTACTCCACTATCAGACACAACAAAAATGTCTTTCAATTTATTGAGACACAAAATAGAAAAATTCAATTTAAATTTCAGTCTATTGGCACATTAAAACACAAAAATACTATATTTCATACATTTATATATGATATAAACACTAAAATAATTTTTTTTAAATAAATTTTATTTAATATGTTATTTTGACTGTCCATACATATACATTTCAGGTGATTATTAGTTTCTATTTCATATTGTAACCTAAAATACGTAATTACTAACGTAAATAATTACTTTATAAACATTCAGTACCTCAACACGATTTTAATAACGTGTTACAATCGAGTTGTAATGTATAATTATCCAGATTGAAGCAGGTTATGTTAACAAGAGATAAATGAATATTACACGTCAGTTATTCAAATAACTTCGTTTATCGGCAGTGGTGAATAATAAAAGCTTGAGATCATTATATATATCGTACGCGACTACTTATAACAAATATATTTACTCGATAATAAAAAAAATATGAAGTAAATTTAATGGAAACTGAAAGAATCAAGCTAATAAATGAATGAGTTATTTAACACAATTTTCCTAATAAAAGAATATATTTATCATGCGTTTTAAACTAAGAAACGGTACTACAATTACATAATAAAACAAAAGCAAAGATCGTGTCTTTAAAAATTCACAAAACGAAAGAATGCAAAATTGCTAGAAACTGATATTATTTGCAAATTGTGGTGTGCACGAAAAGTAAGTTCTTATTCTACGAAAGGTCTAGAATGCTCAAAAAACTTACCGCAACAATCATAATATTCTTCATCGTCCAACATAGGAAATTAACTTTTTTAATTTTAATATCTGTTTCTAGTGTCTGCAATAAAACATGTCGCGAATTTTATACACGACGCCACAATTCCACAATGAACCACGATGCTGAAGCTGTAACGGTCATAGTAACGCTGATTGCGCATGCGCCAAGAAAACGCACTTAACCCATCGCTCCGTAGAGAAAGACAGTAGAGTGTGATTTTTGGAATGCAACAAAGACATTAAAACGTATACAATCAGCGGTAATTTACATTTTCATATCAAACAAATCATGACATCTATACATTAATTTTCAAAAAACATATCCAAATCAGTGAAAATAGCGACATCGATATATAATTTTCGCGCTAGATATCACGCCTGTGTTACTAGATCGTGGGTGGTAGTAAGTTTCTGTCCTTTACTATTTACTTTAGAAGAAAAAGGAAACAAACATATACCCGGTCCACGATCTGGCATCACGGTATCACGCTACTATTTAATAATGATCACGATCGTTAAAATAGGCGAATGGCGTCGAAGAAAGTAAACAATTACTAGTAATATACTTTATTGGCTTATCAAGAAAAAGTAAACAATTAAAGACGTTTTATCGTGTGATTTTTAGTTTTTGGCACAAGGGCTTTTATTATGAACGCCAAAGTATAGAAATATTCAGAATATTTGAATAGGTCATGGTTTACCGAGGTATTTCTCTTGAAAAATAAAATAAAACTAAATTGATCTAAACTCTAAATACTACATTTATTACAGAATCATTTTGTGAACCATGGAACTTAAAAAAGCGAATGACTTGTATAATAAAAGTCGCAAAATATATAAGAAATTGTAGCATTGCATTTCTTAAGATGCCAAATTACACTGCATAAACATAGTGTATTTATTAATAATGCAATTAATGTCTTGACTTCAACATAAATATCGAAAGATGGAAATAAAAAAATTTAAGATTCAGAATGTTGGAAACGATCAGGAAATGCAACATATCGTCTTAAGGTATTCATTCTAAATTAATTTAATCTCTAAGATACAATATTTAAATACATAATCCATCACTATTTGTATTTTGTACTTCTCTTTTGCTTCTATATCAAATCACATATTCATATCTTTCAAATATACATACATACTTCATGTATGGCAAATAAATGTTTCACATTTTTAAAACTGCAGTTATAAACATTTATGCATAGATGTTTATTCTAACTTTTTCAAATGCCTTGTTATAAATTTTACACAATTTTTAATTGATGAAATATCTATAGCCTTGAACACATTATTTTTATGGGAAATTTTTACTGTGAATTATATAAAAACCATATATAAACATACTAGCCGATATGTATTGAATAAATATTGCCGATATGTAAAATATGAGTATATGCTAATGTGAGGTACAAGTAGGTAACAAGTATCCTATTTCCATATTTTTTTAATTTATTGTATCTCAAAATAACCTCCTCGTAATTATTTTGTAACATAAAAATTGTTAATTTGTTAAAAATTGTTGTTAATTATTACTTGATGCATTACAATTATTAGAATTTAACAAAAAGCGAAAGGGAGTAAATTTTAAAATTAATTAATTGCATAAATATCCACATGTCTCAAAAATCACTCGAGCGAGAAAAAACGAATGAAAAATCCATATATAATATGCTGATTTGCTACATGGTCTGTATTTTATATTTTTCTGAAGCTCAGTCTCGTAAAAGATGCATACAAACTTTACAAACGATCAACTCAAAAATGTAAAAGATACAACTTTAAAAGTATACATTCTTAAATTATCATCAGATAATAGTGATTTGTTTATTACTGGTTCTTGCATTGATTATTAGTGCTATTCCCATAAGCATTAAATACAAATATTAAGAAATATTTTATAGAGAGAATATTTTATACTTGTATAAAATTTTTTGATATTACTTATATGATATTTTCAAATTGATATATAACTCTTCGGCATGACATAATATTATACCAAAGAGTGAAATATCATTCAAACGAAAATTCCATTCATATACAGTAGTTGCTGACACAGGTGTGAAATAGCTGAACTAGCGTGGGATCGTCAATCAACGATTTTATTTGGTGTAATCACATCAGTATAAATACAAGATTACACAACGCACATTCCCACGATATTTCGGTTTCATATTTTGAGACAATTACAGTCTCATATATAATTACGTACATCTGTACGCATACTTAAAATTGTCAAAAATATCAATTATTAATATACATTGCTATAACAAATATTTATATAAATTATGACACTAAATTCACAGTTTCCTATTTGCTTAATGATTACATTAAAAACAAATAATGTACATTAATTTGTATTTTAAATAAATCTCAATATCTAAAGTGAATTAATAAATAAATAAAAGAGAATTATGCATGTTACAGTTTATAACTTATAATGCAAATATTCACGAAACGCGATAAACTTTTATGGAACAAGATCGAACTTTTCTCGTAACTGCCATACATATTCAGCATTATCGAGGATTTTAAAACCTGATGAGATTAAGGAACGTTACGTATAATTTCGAACATTACAGAACTAATGAACATTTACAATATTACCCTGTGAATCGTTAGAAAGAATTTTTTTAGTAACGCTTCATCAATATATTCGTTTTTCTCCACATATTATAATACTGAACAATAAAAATTTCTCTACTGGAATTTGTATTGATTTTATTATAACATCAATGTTTAAAGCACTAAAACTAAGTATGATGCTAATAAATGGAAAGAATAATGGTAGTGGAAGGTCGAGTAGTACCGACAACCGTAAGTTTTTAGTTTTAACTTTCTTTCTTGAAAAGTTCGATGAATAGAAATTGTTTTACCATAATTTCAAATCTGATTCAAATTACTATACTTTATCTGAATAAAAGAAACTTAAGAAAGATAGCAAAAGTTATTTTTACAATGACAGAAATTTCATTAAACTATTTAAAAGAAATGCAACTTTGTTTGCCATTTTTTATAGTAATTTAGACACAATACAGATAGGATACATAAATCCGTATCAAGTTAATAGAAATTGTTGAAAACAATTCAAATAAAGAATGTTGAATAAAACACAACAATGATTGATTTGTAAATAGCATCGTGACTTTAACCGCATAAAATTGTTACAATCTATGATTTTAACATCGCGAACGAGTTGTTAAAGTTATAATTATACTTAGGCACATTTTATAAACCTTATAAAATTTGTGCACGAGATACTTATATTGAATTTTATTACGTTTTACAACAAATTTCCACTTTTATATTCATATTAATTTGCGGTACACTTTTGTTTTCAGCGCAGAAACTACTTTGGAGCTCAAATAAGACTCCAGATCCGCCTTTCAATGAAGTAGTATCAACATCACCCACCTGTCGCATGAGACAATATTACAATAAAAAAGACATTCGTAAAATCGGCAGACCAAAACTAAGGTAAATTATGTTATCTCCATATTTACTATTTATTGCTAAATTAAATTTCACTAACTCCTTTTTATTTGGCAGGTCAATTAACATATCGTTGAGATGTTCAGAGTATTGAACTAAAACATTTTTTATGACTATATAGTTAATATAATACAACTACGTAAAACTAATAATTACCAGGATTTTACATTTTATATTTCATTATTATTATGCTACACTTGTATTGGTGTTTTAAACTGTTCTTAGTTGTACCTGTTGATCGTTTTAACTTTTCTTTCACAATTGTCTATATATTTGCAATAAAACAATAAACCAAGTGATCATCATGAGAACATATCATCCTCTATATTCATAATTGCCAAAATAAAATAATGTCATATATATAAATTTTGAATTAATCTTTAATTCAAATCCTGAAAACTTTTCATGATTTGAACCAATTTAATTTTAATGAAATAACTTTAACAAAATATTCACTACGAATGTCATTAAATATTAAACTGTTTCGTAGTCAAGATAATGTCAAAGGGATTCTCGGAAGTGATTCTAAGTGAATTTAAAATATGCATGTAAACGTAAATTGTATGTATTGTAAAAATGATGAATTACTTTTGTCGTCAAGTCATTCACCCAAAAGCTGTTATTTCTTTTAATGACGAAACATATTTGGCATGGTTCGTTCATATCCTCGCTGACAATTGCATATTCGGGTGTGCGTTCTCAGACGCTAAAACGCAAACGTAGTAACTGCAAGGCTCCCTCGAATGAGCATTATTACTTTGAAGACATCAGTTTGTGTCCAATATTCGCGAGATACGAACGTGTGTGGTGAAAAACCCGAAATTATTCGAGTGAAATATCATATCATATAAAAATGTCAGTCATCTAAGTTATGATTTTAACAGTTTATGTATGTTCTTCAGTAATAGAATAAACTTTGATACGCTGTTTTGTATGCAGTAAAAATAATTACTTTTTTTCAAAAATGCCTTTTTTAATTCACGAATAAAATAATCTAATAAAACGTATGTTCATTGTATAATTCAAAATGTTTGTCATGAATTTCATTTATATCTTAAATGTTTCATAGACTACAGTTGAAAATAATATATTTGTTGTGTAAGTTAATTTTATTTAAATGTATGGTTTTTTGTTGCAAGATGTTTCATTGATTGATTTATAAACAAGGAAATACTTTTTCGTAGGTAAAGAGGTACATAGTGATTGGACGTGAAAGTTATCGATCTGGACTATATTTGAGCGTGAAAGTGATCGTACTGGACCATATTCGATACGATGAATACGACCCAAGCATGTTATAATATTCCATCTTCACATTTAAATGATGATTCAACGAATACAAATAGTCGCTTTAAGTCAAGGGTGTATTACGGTAATACTTTAATGAAAAAAATGTTTGGTAACATTACATTTTGTTACATTCGTTTTAACAATAATGAAATAGCTTCAAAGTTTAAATATTTTAAGACGTTTGAAGCTGTACCGAGAAATATATTGTCATAACAAATAAGATTTATTTTTATTTGGACCTAATTATAATAATGTATATTAACATATGACCTAATAATTTATGATGAATAATGACTTCTTTACTTCACATAATTCATTTATTACAAATCACTAACAAATAAATAATTTATTCTATGCAAAGAAATTATTATTTAATATAACTAAATATTTATTAGAAGATATATTGTTTTTTTTTGGTGCAAATATATGACATAATATATTTTCATAAATATTGGTTTTATATGAAAATTTTTCTTTACAACGTGAAACAATTTTCAGCTCGATCACCAGAGGTTTCGAATCCAGGTAGTATTTGGGAATTCATCAGCTATTACAAAATGAGCATCTTCACTGCAGTTATATCTATCTCAGCATTGATACTCTTGGTTTTTATGATGATCTCCGTATCTTTAATGCCAGGTTTGTTTTTCCTGCAAAAGATTTTATTATTTGTATTTATACACATTCATACAAAAATATTACAAATAGTATTTGACATTACACGAACACATTACATTTATTAATCTAATTATAATAAATATAAAATTAAAACGAAGTACGATGATTATCAAAATTCAGAAATGTTCAACTACCAATCTAAATTAAGTACATATTTTTGGATTGCTATATATACTTAATTATTTATTTTAAATGTAATCTTGATGTAAATTGCTATTGACAAAATGAAAATGTTACACAGCGTAAACCTTCTCGCGAAAGAGAGTCAAATCTTGTATGGTTTAGGAGTTTTTTTTTTCGGCGAGTTAATTATTTCGGGATACTTTTAGTATTTAATTCAATTTTTTCTTGCTTTAGTAATATAGCATTTCAAATTTATTGTTATACCAAATTTACTTTATGTATCTTTTCTCGAGAACACGAAATAAGATTTAAAATATCATAATGTTATTTATTGCAAGTGATTATAATTACAAACTTTAGATTTTATGCTTAATATTAAATTACTTTTTCTTACCAACAAGTGAAATAATTGAGACCCATATTTAAATATATATAATTATTTGTATAAGTATGATACGGTAAATGCTAATATTTACTATGAAATGCATTATGAGATAAAATAAGAAATGAAATTAATATTATAAAACGTACATTTCGATTTAAAAACTGTATACATATTGTTTCATTATTTGCATATTGTGAATATATAAATACAGTTAATGACGCTATAATGTTAATTTCAATTTCAGTCGTGGCTAGAGATACACAAACCGACGTTAACATATTTTTCAATATATTGTTGTTTTAATAACTTTTGCTAATGATAAATTGTTAAAATCTCTCTCTCTCTCTATATATATAACGTAACATTTACTATTTTATACCATTGTAAAGTAATAATATGACTTGTAATATAAATCTTTTTAAAGTGTATGAATTTTAAATAGTGACGAAAAGTAAAAAATTATCTTAATACCTAGAGCAATACAGATTTTGTTAACTATTTCTTTCCATTAACTGATATAACTAAATAAATTACTTAAGTTTTGTTTGAAGAAATAATGATTTAACAAGTGTATGGCCTTAAGAAGATTAAAATATTCGATGTAATACATTTCAGGAGACATAAAACGAGCTTTTGCAGTTATTATAGTATTATATTTTGAAGTTATAACATAATATTAATGTAATTACATCCAATTGACGCAATATGCGCTTACTATACGAGTCAGCAAAATAATCCTGAGTACAAGAAGTAAATGCTACATTTTAACTTCAAAAAATACATACATTTTAACATACTTGAACAGCGGGTTTATTTTAATGACGTATGTGAAAAATAATATTCGCTGATCTAAGCGTTAATTGTGTATATACAAATCTCAATAATTACTCATAGAATTCAACATTTGAACATTCGTAAAAAGTTAGTAAGGCAACAATACACTGAAAAACATATAATATTATTTCATACAATTTCGTAAATATTGAAAATTAAAGATCGACATATTTTATTTAGAAAAGAAATATATAAAAATAGAATTGAATACTTAACTGTCTCTAAAGTATTCTCATCATGTCCGGAAATGCTATCTGATATCACGCATCGGTTTGTGCATCTCTAGCCACAATTTAACTCGAAATTAAAATTTCATTAACTTCATTAACCGTATTTATATATTCACAATATCTAAATAATTAAACAATATGTATACATTTTTTAAATATAGTATACGTTTTGTAATATTAATTTGAATATTTTATTTTGTCTCATAATGGCATTTCATTGAATATTGGCATTTACCGTATCATATTAAACAAACGATTCTGACATGAAAATTGTCATGCTACAATTATAGGAGAAACAATATTTAAGAATAAAATTAGTATAAAATATAGCTTAAAAGTATAATTATTTCAAATTGATATGTATTATGACAAAAGATCTCTACAACCATAATTAATGCTTAGTGTAAAAAAGACGTAATAGCGCGAAAAGTTTGAAATGTCTCATCTTATAGCAGTGTTTCATTGCAATCAGTTTGATGGTACATTTAAAATAAAGTCGTTTAAAATTGTATCATACCAAAAAAGTTTTAAGTGTTATTATAAGACCCCGAATTTCGTCATTTATATCATAATATATATTTCTCTATTACTATATAAAACACTAAATTGCTGCTATTATTATACGTACTTTGCATGTAAGTACGTGTAATAACAGCATGCATTTTTGCTTATATCATAATAATATAATATATATTTAGAAACGAACACTATTGAAAAAATATTATAATATGGTTATGTTGTTACCATATTATTATTTTATGAGAAATAATAATACAATTTATAATAAATTGATTGAAATTTATTTTAAAAGCTTTTCACGCAACTCTTTTAAAGTAATGTATAAGGTATACACTTTTGTATATATCCATATTAAAACATAAGAAAAGGATATTGTGCATTTAATGTTAAAGTACTGTGTGTAATATATTAAATTACAATTAACGCTTCAAATCAGCGTATATTATTTTTCGTACGTTAAAATGTATGTATTTTTTGAAGTTAAATTGTATAATTTACTTCTTGTACTCGCGATTATTTTGCTGACTCGTATAGTAAGCACATATTGCTTTAACTGGATTTAATTACATTAATATTATGCTATAACTGCAAAAGCTCGTTTTATGTCTCCTGAAATGTATCACATCAAATATTTTAATCTTCTTATGGCCATACACTTGTTTAATCATTATTTCTTTAACCAGTAATATTATTACTTTAGAATGGTATAAAATAGGAAATGTTATGTTCTACACAGGAACTAGACATATTCAAGAAGAACACCCAATATCTCAAATGTTTCACGTGAAAGAATTAAGTAATGACAAAACAACGTTGAAGGAATTACCACAAGAGATATCCCAAGATGTGTTAGTTGACAACATAAAACTTTCGATTCCTCGACGGAAGCGCGAGACGTTCGGAGACAATATTTTTGCTTGCATGAGTCGAGAAGAGGAGTGCAACGATATCCTGAACGTAGGGAACGACAGGAATAAAGACGTTGAGAAAGACGTGGAGAAAATTAAATACATCGAACAGCAAGGGTATTCCAATCATCAGGGTTATTCCAATTATATAAATAAGTTATACCAATGTTTGAAGTGTCAGGAAATTATGTCTCACGTAGCTAACACAGATTTTCCAATGGAATATGAAGAATCGCCAGCAAGATATAGTAATAATATGGTCAACGACATAATGGAGTATGTTGATAATGGCAGAGAAGAGGATGTTGTAGAAACGACAACTTTGAATGTTTTGGACGACTTTAAGAAACAATTGAACCTCCAGAAAGGTATGAAAATTGTCTTTTATAAAATCTGATTTTATAATTACAAATTTGGGAGATTCAATTTTGTATATAATATTTTTTATTTTATATATCACAATCAGAATTTTATTCTAATTTATATTTTTAATTGACAAATTGTTGTAATTGAACTAATAATTTGGTATTACGATTCGTAGTTGAGGAAGAAACAAGATATGATACATCGCAGAGTAATATGGTTAAACAGCCTTCTCAGGAAGCTGATTGGAAAAACAAGCAGCCAGCGCAGATCATTGATAATGGTCTGACATCCTCCACGATTGCCATGAACTTGAATAACAGTGTCAGCGTCGAAGGACAATCGCACGTGCCTATAACGTCGAGTATGTCGCGCATGAATGAAGAAAATTATGCCAAAATGCAGTCCACCCCGGAAAATTCGCAGAACAGGCAATCTGGATATTATGGACAACCGAATTATTATCCTTCAGATGACAGATTGAATCAGAAATCGAGACCAGAAACAGCGCCTACAGCGGAGAGTACGCACACCGATCAACAATTATTATTCAATCCTAGTGCTTCGTATCCACTCTGCTTTTACGTTCCTTCAAATACTGCGCCATATAATGCGAAACAAGGATATGAACCGTTTCAAGGCGCAAACATAGCAGGTGAATAAAGTTAAACGTTTTACATAATCAGTTTGATTTGATGCGAAACATGCGAATACAATAGAATAATATTTCTGTCATTAAATTTATTTATTAAATATTTGGTTTCATTTCATAGGTCAGTTTTTAGGCACATATCCAACTGCCCAGGGGGCAGGAGTACCATCTCCTTACATGCAGGTAGGAGATTATATTTATGAATATTTTTAATGAATTTAATTTTTTTCTCGATGTTACATGATCAATATAATTGTGAATTTAATTGTTAAATGTTATTTAACTATTAAGGATATTATGATTTGAAATGGAAAACTTCAATTCACATTTCAATCAGATTTATTACCAATATTTTTTTGCAGAGTTGTGTTCACTATTTCCTTAATTCACTATTTCCTTGATCATCTCAAAGCATTTTTGAGTTCTATAGTTTAGAAAATTTGTCACTTATTTTAAACTATGAACGTCATATATTTGTCATAGTTACTTAAATATAATAAAATTCAAAAATATATACAAACATTATACTAATATTCAGTATCCTCTGATAAAATGGAGTTCTATTCTCCAATTCCAGTGAACACATTTTTTAATTTGATTATGTATAATATCTGTGAAATGTATATAATGTTTATAATTTGAAATAAATGATAAATTATATAAATTGTCACATATAAAGAACATTAAACAGTATAAATTTTTTAAAGATAGCTATAGAAAATATACATTGTATTATGAGTATACAGTAACTATAAAATTGTTTGTGACTAAGAAATAGATTTTTCTATTATTCACTACATACATCCTTAAATTTGTATCTATTTGGTTTAAATGAATTGTTGTTTTGTGAACAACGCGTTATTATATAATTTGCATTTACATTTTAATTTCTTTTTTTTGTATCAGTATCAACCACGCGTTGGTTCTAATATTTTCCAAATATCTCAAATTGGACCAACTGGACCAGGACATCAAAGCAGACGACCGATGCCAGAAATTAATAATTCACCACTTTACTGCACATACCTACCTGCTCAAACTGTTCAAGTTCCAACCATACCCGTCGTACCTGTTTATCAAAGTAATACAAAACAGTTTCAAGATAATTCACAACAAAGAACATCGAACACGTGGGACAATGCTCAACATTTACCAATACCAAGTAAAAATTGATATTAACTTTTAATTAATTACTATGTGAATGTATTATTAAAAAAATCTATGTAATATTAAAATTATCTAATGTCAAAATATTTGTAAAAATATTACTACATACAAAGTCATGTACAATAATAATTTCAATGGTAAAACGTAATGTTTATATTATGTTTACTTTTGGTGAACCTTATAACTCAATAAACTTAATCATTAAATAATATAAATAATATGTATAATACTTTCAGCTTCTATCATACGTTGTCCGACAGATACAGTCGCTTGTGCCGATAATTCTCGCTGCATCTCGAAGTTAGAATGGTGCGATGGTAAAGTAAACTGTAACGATGCAAGTGATGAAATGAACTGCGGCTGTAAAGATCGCATTGGCAAGGAACGGAGGTGTGATGGATATTTCGACTGTCCTCAGGGTGAAGACGAACTAGGTTGTTTTGGTATGTTTGAAAATTATAAGTCTTGAATGTTGCATTAAAATTTAATGATATTTAAATATTATACATTTCAAAATTATAATACATTTCTTAATTTGTATGACATTATAGACAATTTGGTATAAGATTAGTAACACTGTATGTGCATCACACTGTAAATTTATGTGTATATATAAGATCATGTAGTATATCTTGCTTTAAAGAATGAAACTAATTTGTATGCTGTATAGTTGAATTAACTCGAGACATCTTGTGTGAATACTTAATTCGCAGGGTCATTTAAAACATTGACCTTAGAGTCAAGAGACCATTTGAATTGTTTTTGGCGCACTCACACATACACATACAGTACAACGACCCTTTGAGTTTATATTAAATTACTTTCCCTCTCTATTACTTTATTTGATTTTTCTATCTTCAACAAAATATACTCATGAATGTATTTATTTTACATGTTTATAAAGAGTGAATAAACCAACATATAAATATTTAAATATGTACAACAATTTTGTTAGTAAACATTTTTAATGTACTTAATAACAAACTAAATATATTGTATGCATCACTATTAAATCTATATAAATACATTTCGTTATTTCTAAAAGTATTAAAAATTAACTATTAAGTTAACTGCAGTTGGTAAAATCGATAATATTCAAATTCGTTAAAATTTCTAAAAATAATTATAATTGTGAGTTGAAGAATGTTTATGCGAAAATTAAAATGCAGTATAACTTATTGTGTAATTTCATTTGCCTATTATTGAAACTAAATTGAATCGTTTCACAAACTGCTATCAAAAGTACTTGTAGATGGTGTCCAATGTATTGAATGCGTGTACTAGATGGTCATGGAATTTTCTTTTACCAACTGATGGTCGTTAAGATGTTTAGTATATTTCCAGAATCTGTGAATATTTTTCGATGCAATTATAGTAGCACATTGTATATGAGTAATATATATTATTAAATTTGTACATGTCGTATACCGACCATCTTCCATCATTGATAAAAGCTTTTGTTGTGTGATCATAAATTAAATTTCAATAAATACTCTATAAATAAATGTTGGAGTGGATACAACTTTGGAGTAAAAACTGTTTCCAAGTACAAAGTGTATTGTCACAAGTGAATATTAATAATACAGGATGTTACCGAAAAAAACCAAAGTCGATTACGGGCAATTCAGAATCCTGTTATACCAATTGAGCTCCTTGCATGTGTATGACCACATACCGTGAAGTTCACACAATCAGCATTAAGTTATAAATTACAAATTCTGACAAAATCATTATCAAACATATGATAGCTTGAACATTATTCATGTATGATATTATTAGAAACACAATACTTGAGTGCATGAATCTAAAAACATTGGGAGAAAATGACGTTATTCTTATATGATCGACACTTGCAAAATGCTGCTCATATACTAAAATAATTACATACAAAATATTCGTCATTAATGTTACCTTAAAAATATGTTAATAGATATTCAGTTACTTAAATAAATATTGATATAAAGGAATTTCGAGCAAATTTTGTACTCGAGATATAAAATTCTACCTTACCAACGAAGCCAGACGATGTTTTTCCTTCATATATATAATTTGTAAATGTATGTACCCTGGTAATCATATTACTCTGAAATCGCTCCCAAAATTGGAAAATTTTTCAACATTTATCAGGATAATATGTCTACTCTGAGATAATGTGTCATCTCTAGTATTAATTGTCACTTATCATAGAAAATTTTCGATTACAATTTAACAGTTTCAATGCGAAATAATCTTCATTGCGATTTAATGCGAGGAAATAGTATTCATCTGATATTTTGTAAATGCTGTTAAATAACTGAAATGCTTCGGATTTTTCTGTGTGTGTATTGTATGTATATACATTAATTAGTTAGGTTTAAACTTTAATAAACTTATGTTCTTTTATTATTATATGACAAATATTCAAGACAGGCGTTTAAGAATTGTAAAATATTATACATTACTTGTAATTCCTTCTGAGGCTATTTTATTACGGCATTGAAAGATTAGGTATATGTTTTTAATAAAAATACAATTTAAATGTTGATTTTACATTTTTTTAAATATGTCAAATTAATTAATGATGTATTACATAAATTCATTTAATACGATTATATCCCTTAACGTCGCTTTTCGCATTAATTTGCATTATGTTTATATTAAAAATTTTAAGATGTTCCTGCAGTGATTTGATGTTATTATTTATAATTAATATATGGATTTTTATTAGCACTTATGATTAATGTTTTTAGTACTTAAAACTGAATTTGATTTCAGTGCGTATTTTTAATCACTGGTATATATTGTATATATGAAAATTTATTATGATCATTTATTTGACTCCATTTTATTACAATTTCATAAAAAATTCCATCAGAGTTTTATGTAATTTAATACGAAAATGTTTTCAAAATCATATGACAACCATAAGACGCAGTTCTTAGTATACGTACATTATATATCTATTACAAATATTCTACTATTTAATTAGCGAATTGTAAATTCGTTCATCGAATAGTGTTCAATCCCGAGCACATAATCCTCTGTACCATAATTCATAACAAAATCTACATATTATTGAAAGTTTTAATATCAGACTATCGCTCTTGCCGTCGATGGATTTTTCCAAGGCCGAATTAAGAGACAATTCATATTTTGTGCTTTCAGTAATAGTTGAAACTTTTCGTTCTTTCTTGAAATCGATTTTTATTTGCTGAAACAAAAAATTTTTCATTCATAAACATAATATTACAATTACTATACATTATATGAACAATGAAAAACAGCAATCAAATTTGCTGCACTAATATAAAAATGTAGAACGACAATAACATTCTTACATAACAATGGTTTTATAAGAACAATAAATGTTTATAGATTGTAACAAATTTTTTGTAACATTCATAAGTTATTTCAAAATTTTAAGTTATTAATAGTTACAAATAGCTTTTACCCATATTGATTTTAATAAATTCCTTTGACACTGTTGAATGATTTCTTAAAATTCAAGCCTTCGATACGAAACAAATATTTTTTTACGCACAATATGCAGAATCCTACGTAAACTTAAATAGAGTGGAAGCAGAAGTACGAACATTAGGCATCTTCGAGGCCTTCTGAAAAATAGATATTTTTATCGTGCAAATAACGAAACGAAATGTACAGCTACAATAACAGTAGTTTAATTTCACTTAGATAAACTATTATCGCACGAAAGATGTCATTTTAAATTAGCGGATTTATTAATAATTAATTAAAATATACTAACTACACGGAGAAAAATTTCTTATGAAATTTTACTATTTTTATATACTAAATTGAGGATATGTCAGAAATAAGTAGAATTATCTCATGCTAATTTTTTTTAACTTTTATTTTTCTCATTGTAGATGATTTTTTAACTTTTATTTTTAGGTTATGTAAGTAAATAAATATACAAATGTAGTTTTCACCATTTCACCTCATATATCTATTACTATTAACTTTTACATCAAAATACACTCGGAAATACGAATGTTATTTTGTAATTTTAACACTCTCCTCGACGATTCTAAGCCTGGTCACGCAAATACAAAGTCGGACGCTAAACCACTGACCTAAAAAAGCTACAAGTAGTAATATGATGCAAAGGTTACTAAAATAGTTTTGTAAAAGACAACATTCTCATCTTTACAATGTTTTGTATTTGCGGCGTCTATGTTTCAAGTTATGATTACTATGTTATAGTACTCATTACATGAAAAATATTTTAGTGCTGAAAATGCTGTATTTTACCAAACTTTTTAAGTATCCTTTACAATATTTTTATTGTTTTTTGTTTCGTAGTACTTTTTTCTATAAACATAGTAAAATCTTCAAGAATGCCCACTATATTCAAACTTAATAACAAAGATTGTGATTTTATCGATACAAATATTAATTATTCCCATAATATTTTTCTCCGTGTATGTTCAATATATTACTTTCTTATAAGAATTTTTAAGTAACTTGTTTCAATGAAAAATATCAGGATATAAGTATCACAGTTTCGTACATGCAATAGAAAGAAATGAAAAAGATTCCCATTCTTTCTTAAGTCGGTCCTTGACTTATAGATTCATCGACGATCTTATTATAGAAGCGACATTTGTCTAGATTCGCAAACTGAATTAATGCTGTTTTTAGAAGACATACGAGGGATATAGAAAAAGCGTGTAATTAAACGATTGTAGTAAAAAGTACGTAAGTAGCCTGAAGAATTTTGTGATAAAATATTGTGTATGCTGTTTTTCCGGAAGCTGCGCTTCGAATTGTTACGCCAAAGATGGTCGTTATTGATTTTATTGCAATAGGAAAAAAACCGAAAATTGTACGTATAAATACAAATTCATTTCTTTGTACATAAGCTAATTATTATTATTTATACACAGTAATAATTATATTATGAAAGTCAATAAAGAATTTGAAATATAAATGAATTTTATATATCTGAGATATCTATTATTAATCATATACCATTAATATATAATTTGCCATCAGAGATCAACTTCAAAGAAAATATATACTGATCAGAATTTTCCCGCGATGAATTCGATGCTTGGGAGTCAAAGGGTTAAGTGATATTTACATATTTTTTTGTAACTTAAAATTTACATTTTATGTCACTGTACTAAACGTATGATTACCTAACGTACGCATAAAAGCTTATTAATTTGTTTTTTACATTTTTCTGGATTTGTAACAAATATTAATAACGACTACTTATCATGGCATGTAGACTATATTTATAATTGTACATACCGGTATCTTAATTATAAGTTACATCAGATCTTTGCGAGCTAGTATATTTAAAAATAACTAATTAAAGATTATATTATTTGTAAAATTTTACTTACCGATACACGGAAATGTGGGCTAGTTTATAAAATATTTGTATTATATTATTTGATTGAAATACGTTATTTCTAATCTTCCTAAAATGTAATTAATTACCAATTACAAATTTCTGTATTTTCAATGAGACTAGTAAACATGAATGTGTATATACAGATCTAAATGAAGGACAAAATAATCGAACATATTAGCTCACAAAATTCTTTGTTCATATTGCAATAAAACGACTACTAGTCAATAAGCATACTTGTTCTGAACTGCATTAAATGCTTTATTTCATGCAAAGGATTTGGAAATACAGACGTAACGGAAATAAAGAAGTTTTTCGTCTGAGAAAATTTCGTCAGTATTCCCAGCGTGAATATGACAGTGCGTGAAGCAGACCAATAAAACATTTTTTAAACGTTTATATTCAACATAAACAATATAAAATAAAAATTAGAACAACAGATATAAAATAAAAATTAGAATAATATTTCATCGGCATTTTATCCAATTATAAGTGGTGCATAATGTGCTGCCCGAGTAGAAATTAATTTCAGTGAATCTCTTAGATAGGAGCAATATAGTTTTTCCCTTCAAAATTCAATATCGATAATTTTACATTGAAGCATGATATTCAGTTTTCATATTTCCAATATGAATTAAAAATATAGATTCAATGTAGGATTGACCTTGATACAGCCTGAAATGTCGAGATACAGCCTAATTTGGTGCTGTATACGATTTCTTATACGTAGGCAATACTGAAAAACGAAGGTGATCCGATAATTATGGTACAGATTCGAATCATCTCAACGTACACTGAGAGAAACAATTTTGGGCACCAGCATACGTATAGGTCTGTCAGGTTTTTCGTGTAGCGCCGAGCAGCTATACGCATGTCTGCCAGCGATCTACGGATGCCTGTCAGCACTATACGGTTACTGGTGCTACCTATGCATTTCTTTCCGTGTATATAATTTAAAAAATCGGAAAATACAGTAAAAAATACATTCCATTATTTATTTTTCCACATAGTCGGCATTAGCATTGAAATATTTGTCTCACCGTTTCATAAGTTTAAATATTTCTTACTTCACGATCGTTGGACAGACCCAGTATCGTAAACAAATATTTAAACTCGTGAAACGCTGGGACAAATGTTTGAATGTTAATGGTGACTAAGTGGAAAAATAAACAATGATATGGAGTCTATATTGTATGTTTTCAGATTTTTCGAAATTAATATGGTGATCAAATTTGGATCTGAACCGTTATTATCGGACCACCCTCGTAGCAAGATTGAATCAAGAATGGATTGAGATTAATAAACGTACAGTAAATCAGTCTCGTAAAATCAAGGCAAATACGACATTGTTATATCAAGGAACAACAGCGCAGGTTCACACTGTTAGAAATGTCATAAATTTTAATGTATTTTTAATGCACATATGTACATAAAACTTTATGTACAATGTGCATTAAACTGACTTTATGTAAATGTACATGAAATTTCAATACATTATACATTAAATTATCATACATAACAATCTCGATTCAGAGTGTAAATATATTTCTCGAAAGAGGGACAGAAATAAAGCATGTAGTAAATATACAAGTTTCATCCACTGTACTTTTAGTGAATACTGCGTATGCGGCAGAATAAAGAGCGGTTTAATTGTAGCACCAGCAGTCGTGTCAATCTGTCTGTCTCTGTCTCTTCATCTAAATATATAAGAATGCTTGTTGTTATAATTAATAAACATTATTATCTGACATAAACACATAACATTACGTGAGTTGTTATTAATATCAAATGTGAGAAAAATAAGTAATGGAATAATATATTGTATTTTTATATACGGCATTGAATTTTAAAACGATTAAAAATGTATGATAAATTTAATTTAAGTGTACATGAAATTTAATGTACCTGGAACTAAATTTTCAAAAAAGTGCATATTCGTCTCGATCAAGTAAAGAAAATGTTCAGAACGTAGGATTTGTGACTGACAATGATAGACAAATTAAAATAAGTGAAGACACTGTAAACAAAGCACTAATGTTGGATGACAAAAATATAAGTCAACACGAATCATTTGAGAAACAAAAATTTTACAGTATATGTGAAGAAAAAAATAGTACAGTAATGTTAGCCGGATTTACAACTGCTTCTGGTCAATCAATAAATTTATCAATGGAAAGTATAGAAAAGGCAAAGAACGGTGATGGTTCAAGATCGCCGTTCCTTGGATTTTCATCAGTGGATTACCATTCTGTAGAATTAATGAATCGAATTGTGAAAAAAACGGAGGAAGAATATCGCCAAGAATATGCGAATGAATGTGAAGACACGTTTACAAAGGATCCAATAATTGTTAAAAGAAGTAACATGCCATGTTTGACTACTTCATCATCGGGAGCTGAAAATGTCAAACAATCCTTTGGGAGCTTTACAGCTTCTGGACGACACATAAATATATCAAAAGAGATTTTGGATAAAGCGAAACAATTATTTTGTGAAGATTTGGCACAAGATGACGTTCTGGATACAGTTTCCACTGATGAAAAGACGGAAGAAAATTTTGTTTCTATAAAGAATGTATCCGTTATAAAATCAAACACTACGCTGTGCATGCAAACAAGAATCCCAGTGTCTTATAGTAGTTGTTCAACTATTGCTGATCGTCCTATAAATGTATCGAAAGAAAGTTTGGGTATAGCTAAGACATTATTATCTGATGATTTTTCAAAGGAAGATAAACAAAATATAGACGTTTGCAAAGATGAGAACTATAAAGTTTTTGGTGATTTTTCAACAGCTGCTGGACAGCCTGTAGAACTATCAAAAGAAAATTTAGAAAAAGCAAAAGACATGTTTTGTAATGAAAAAATCAGTGCTTCTGCTAATCCTAAGACAAATGAATCATTAAAGAAACGAAAAGTTGACAGTTCTGACAGCGACACTCCATTGGCACGGAGTCAGGTATCAAAATTCAAGAAACCGCGTCTTGGTGTTGATCTTCAGGTGAGAAAACTTTTCGATGATATGCACAGTGAAAGTGATAAGGAAGAACGGGTGGCAAAGACTATTGCTAAACAGTACAATATTGTGAATGACACAAGTGATAAAAATCAGGACACCAGTGCGAAGCGCCAAGGAAATAGTATAATTGATAAGAGTCGCGAAAACAGTATGTTAAGTTCATCAACAGGTGTTTGTGACAACACACCAACGAGCCCCATTATCGGAAAGCGCAAACGTTTCAAAAAGAAAACTGTTAAAAAGTCTTGTGCAATTCCAAAAGAGATGTCCTTTAATGTCGAAAAAGAAGGAAATACTTGTCAAGGCACCGTGGAATCAAGTCATCGGAAATCTTTGCCTGCTCAATTAGATAATATAAAAAAAGATAATAGCATTGGTATTTCCGACACTTACGAAGATGTGGAAGATCGTATGACGGCTGTTTTGCTACAGGTAATATTGAAATATATATGTATATATGATTATCAAGAAAGAGAATTAAAAAATAAAAGATATCAAATTTACATAATATTCCGATAAAAATTACAAAAAAGTTGTATATTCTTATTTTATGCAAGTCAAAACATCACAAATAAGTAATAATATCGATTCAAAATGTAAAATTATAAAAAGTAACAGTTTATAAAAAGTGCATAAAAACAATTGATAATCTATTTCCCAAAGAATAGGTGAAAAGAACTCTGTAAATATGTATCCAAAACACCTGCCATATCAATATAGAGGATGAATTCAGATTAAAATGTAATTGATAATTAAAACTGCCGAATACTTTAGCTATTTAAGAATTCCTTCCAATTAATGATCTT
>JABFOW010000010.1:0-30839 GCA_022817725.1 Archaeoteleia sp. ZL-2020 | reverse complement strand
AGTAATGAAGTTACTGCAAAACTCAGGAGTAAAGGTTCACAGGGCGCACCCAAATAGGGTATATTCCTTTGCAAAAACTATAAAACATTTTGCCAAAACTGATAAATTAGATGCTATGCTGCTGGCAAAATATGCTAAATTTATATCTAATGAAGAAGATGGAGATAAAGTAATTTCGGAAAATCAAGAACGATTACAATCTCTGGAAGCAATAGAATTTGATACAGAAACTCAATTACAAGCAAATAAAAATAGATTACATCATTTAGATAAGCAGGCCGCCTCCTATATCCAAAAGCAAATAGCTTTTGCTGAAAAACAACTGCGGGCAATTCGTGCAGATATAGATAATACTTATTGATGAAGATGACGAGCTGAAACATAGACGGGAGCTTCTGGAAAGCTATAAAGGGGTTGGTAAAAAAACATCAACTGTACTATTAATTGCATTGCCAGAACTTGGAAGTTTGAACAACAAACAAATAGCTGCTCTTGTTGGTCTTGCGCCAAAAACTAATGAGAGTGGCAAGAAAATCAATAAAGCTCATATATCTGGTGGCAGATTCTTTGTTAGAAAGGCTTTATATATGGCTGCTTTGGTGGCAACAAGATACAATCATAATATGAAAGTTTTTTATGATAGGTTAATTGATAACGGCAAAGCTCCTAAATTAGCTCTTGTTGCCGTTATGCGCAAAATTATTATTTGCCTTAATTCTATGATAAAAAATAATTCTTTTTTTGCTTGATTCTTAAGACGGTAGATAAACGTTATATTTTACAAGGTATTAAAGTTAAAATTCATGGCTGATTTATTTTTCTTGAAGGCATAGGGCTTGTTGACATTTGGTCTGCGCTCACTAAGCTATGCGCCTCATGCAGTCCGAGTTCATCAAGACGCATCTTAATGCAGAATATCTCACAAAGCTACATGCCGCGGCATCCAGGCTGTAAGCAAAACTAGAAAAAAAGCCAGTGATTGGAACGCATCCTATCCTCTTAGGAACAAATTTCTGAGTATAGATCACGCCATGTAGGGTTAAATTCTTCTATTAAATTTAATTTCCACTGTCTGCACCAATTTTTGAAACGTTTTTCTCGTTTAGCTGCTTCAATATACGATTCATGCACTTCATAATAGACCAGGTCATTGACATTGTATTTTTCTGTGAATCCAGGAATTGTTTTATTTTTATGAGCCCAAACTCTTCTAACAAGATCTGCCGTCGAACCTATATAAAGTGTCCCATTTCTCTTGCTTGATAAAATATAAACGTAATGCGACATTATATTTTCGATATAACAATTATTTGTTCATAAGCAACGAGCAACACCCTATTAACGTAAATGGAAATACTATATAATGCCAACTCTAGATGCCGCGGACAAGCCGCGGCACGTGGCTTAGTGAGTAGCTCGACCAAATGTCAGCAACTCCTAACTTTAATACCTTGTAAAATATAACGCTTATCTGGAGTTTGGAGTTATAGTAACGACGACTGCTAATGACGAGCTTCTGTCTCTATCCAAGAGATGTTACCATCTTTTCTGTGATATACGGCACTTATCATGGAGTTTTCCTTGTTTATAAAAAGCAATGCTGGTAAATCCATAAGATTAAGCCTCATCATAGCATCATCTACCGTCATCTTAGCTAGTGGTGCACGTTTTTCAGCTATCACAACTGGCTGCATACTATTATCTTCAGCATCTTGATGTGCAGAAATTACATACTTCATAGCCACCAGTTCCTCTAGCACATGTGGCTCTCGAACACTATGTACTTTATGATGATCCTTCAGTCTCTCTTTATATTTGCGTAATTGTTTCTCGATCTTTGATACAGCAGAGTCGACACTATGATATGGATCAGGGTCCTCGTTGCTGCTTTTTATTATGATGCCACGTCCTGCTCCTTCATTTACAATTATGTTTGTATGGAACAGATTATGACTTTTAGAGAGTGTAACACTCGCATTGATTGCGTGTTCAAAATATCTTTTTACTCGTGATTGTAAGGTTGTTTCTATATGTTCGCGTAGCGAATCACCTACGCTTATATGTTTGCCTTGAATTACGATTTCCATAATTGCCTCCTTATAGCTTCACTTCTGAAAAAAATTGGTACATAACACAAAAAATAAAACGTACCTTCTTCAGCATAAGCCAATTTTTGGAAAAAAGCTTCAAAAAATATCATCTCAGCTTCAAGAATATTGCCTCAACCTTAAGAATATTATCTCAACTTTAACGTGGATAACCCCAATAATGCAAAGATAATTGCGACAATCCAGAAGCGCATTACTATTGTTGATTCACTCCAGCCTAGCTTCTCAAAATGGTGATGAATAGGTGCCATTCTGAAAATTCTCTTCCCGTATAATTTGAAAGACGCAACCTGCAAAATGACTGACACTGCCTCAATTACAAAGAGGCCACATATAATGCATAAGACTATCTCATGTTTTGTTATGAGACTGATAGTTCCAAGTAAAGCACCTAAGGAAAGGCTGCCTATATCACCCATAAAAACCTTGGCAGGTGGCGCATTATACCAAAGAAATCCGAGTCCCGCTCCAATTAATGAAGAGCAAAGCACTGCTATTTCCCCTGTCTTTGGTACGTAATTTAACTGCAGATAATTTGCAAAAACTATATTTCCAGTCAAATAGCTAATCATGGCAAAGCAGGCAGCAGCTATGATGATCGGTGTAATAGCAAGCCCATCCAATCCGTCTGTCAAATTCACAGCATTAGAAGATCCTGTGATGACTATGACGGCAAAGATAAAATAAAAAATACCTAGGTCAATGCCAACATTTTTAAAAAACGGAAAAAGGATTGATGTACTATTACCTTCTGCAGCAAGTGTTATTAGATAGCTGATAAATACCGCGATTATACACTGCAAAAAAAACTTTAACCTTGCAGAGAGCCCATTACTATTTTTGTATTTCAATTTTCTATAATCATCTAATAAGCCAATGACAGCGTATGCAATTGTAACAAGCAAGCAAATCCATATATACTTATTTTGAAGATCTGCCCATAGGAGGGTCGAGATGGTCGTGCTAAATAGGATCAATGCACCACCCATAGTCGGGGTTCCAGCTTTAGTAATAATATGAGAATCTGGGCCATCTTCTCTAATTGGCTGGCCCTCAGCTTGTATACTTTTTAAAAATTTTATGAACCTTTTTCCGCAAAGAAAGCTAACTATTAACGCTGTAAACACAGCGCATATACTGCGAAATGTAATATACTTTGAAACGTTTAAAATCGTCCAATATGGTATTAAAATGGAGAAAATGCAATATATCATGATTTATAGTATTTTCCATTTAAGTTATAGCAGGATCAATATAAGCTTTTAACTGGCGCAATAAATATTCTTTTGCCCTAGAGCTAACACTTCGCTCTAAAGTATCGTAAATTAACTGATGATATTCTACGAGCCATGCTTTTTCTGAGGCATCAATCATAGAAAAATCTATTATATTGTATGATATTGGAACAAGAGTTAGCGTTTGAAATTCAAGAATGCCTTTCTGATCTGATTGCTTAAGCAGCACCAAATTCTCTGTTCTTATGCCGTATTTTTCTGGAATATAGCAACCTGGCTCAATAGAGAGAATCATTCCAGGCTCTAGAGGCACATCTGGACCTTGACCAGCATCAATACGCTGCGGCCCTTCGTGTACAGATAAGAAATGTCCAACACCGTGCCCTGTGCCATGTTTATAATCTTTGCCATGTAACCACAAGTCAAGGCGTGCCAGGCAGTCTAATTGCCTTCCACGAGTTCCAATTGGAAATTTTGTACGTGTAAGTCTTATAAGGCCTTTTAGGACTAATGTAAAGTCTAGTCGATGCTCAAGGTTCGGTGACCCGAGGCATATAGTCCTTGTGACGTCTGTGGTACCGCATAAATATTGGCCACCAGAATCCACTAAATATAGGTCACTCTCTGTAATTTCTATATTAGTCGCGCTTGTTGGTCTATAATGTATTATGGCAGCATTCGGACCAGAAGCAGAAATTGTCTCAAAGCTTGGGTATTGAAATAACGAGCCTTTTTTTCGAAACTCTAGGAGTTTTTCTGATGCTTCAATTTCGCTGATTTTCCGCAAAGTCTCAAGCCAAGCTAAAAACTCTACAATCGCTATTCCATCCTGTCTATGTGCAGTTTTGAATCCCTCAATTTCACATGCATTTTTTACCGCTTTGATTTTTTCTATCGGATCGTTTATCAGCTTGATATGATCAACAGTTCCATTTTGCAAGAACCAAATTGCAGCATGGCCTGGGTCTACCTGAATTTTCTTGAGCGAAGCAACTAATTTTTTGAATTCATCTTTTATTTGCTCAATAGGTCTAATATTAACATTGGGTATAGAAACCTTATCATCTTCAAGGAAGAGAGATAATTTACCAGAATTTACTTCTATCAAAAGATAACATAACAATAGTGGCGTGTATGGAACCGCATTCCCTCTGATATTCATAAGCCAGCAGATTGCGTCTAAGCGAGTTATGAATAGATAATCAACATCTTTTTCGACTGTACTCAAGACCTGCTTTAGCTTTTCATCTGCAGTAACACCTGCGTATTTAATGTCTAATTCTATAACTTTGCTATTGTTGCCATCAGGTAAAGCAGGAATTTCAGTAACATTAAGTCTTATCACATCAACCAAATTCTCACTTACAGCTTTTAATTGAAAGCCAAAACGCTTAGCAAGCTTTTCGTAATATGAAAAATTGTTTATGCTATGCAGCATTGGATCGTATCCCAAAACCATCCCTGGCTTCAATATTTCGCCTATATGCTCACAAGATGGCGTCGCATACATATTCAAGATTGTAAAATGTCCTCCAAGCTCTTTGTTCGCCTGCAACAAGTACCTTCCATCTGTGAATAATAACCCTTTAGACTTCGTCATTATCAGTGTAGCATTAGAGGATGAGAATCCTGTTAGCCAAAACAATCTATCTAAGTGCTTCGGTGAATATTCATTCTGAAACTCATCCTTAGAAGGTACGATATACGCATCTATTTCATGTGCGTTATATAATTTTATTAAATCTTTTATTTTTTGCATATTTCAAACGAACTTATTGCGTTATTTTCGATATATATTATATCCATCAAGCGTTATAGTAAAATGATAAATCTGTTCGTCGCTGCCAGAATCTTCCATAATGAGAAAATTTTTGCTACGGCCACATACATAATCAGAAGCCTTAAACGCAACATTAGGATTTTTTTGCAGTTGTGCTATGAGCAATTTTCTCGCAATGGCACCTGGGACACTATTAAAATCTGGGTTAATGTCATTCTTATAGTTTGGAAAAAACATTTTTGTTTCCATGCTTCCAAAATCGTGATGATCGACTTTAAAATTTGTATGTGGCACGGCCTTGCCTGGCATCACTGTGAAAAATGTAAAATTTCCTAAGTTATCTGTGGTTGCTGTTCCGGAGCCTAAAAATTTTCCGCTGCGCACAAATTTTGTATTATGATCAGCTGGTGCTTGCCATATAATCACAGCTGCACCTGAAACAGGGATACAAGCAGAATCTAATACTCTCCCATCGATTCGAATAAATTGCCCACTTGCAAAATACGGCGATCCAACGTCAATACGCAAATTATTTGTTTTGTTTATAGGGTTTGGTGGTGGCTCTAAACCCCATATTTGTGGAGTAATTTCACAAGACAAGTCAAGGTCACCTGCGATGCATTCAAAAGCATGCATGAAAAATACAGAGAAAGATAATATAAAAAACCTAGAGATCAATTGAATCCTCGCATGACTTTGTTAGTAATTAAATATATCAACCACTATTATCTGCCTTATTTCATTAAAAGCAATATATTATACCATGAGGATGGTGTATGACAATTTTTAGAACTTGCAAGTATTCTATTGACCATATAAAGTGATTTGATGTATTTAAGAACATTAACGATTCTGATTTTTTCACGGAGACATATTTATGTTAGAAATATTTTTACAATGTTTGCATGTAATGCCTTTTGTTGTTATAGCTCTTGCCATCACAGCTTATGTGAGCAAAAAAAGCATAGCTTCTAAGATTGGCTCTGACGCCTATATGGCGATTTTGTTGGTTTTAGCATCAATTGGTTTGGGTGCGGGTCACTTTATCCATGAGTCTGGCTTTGCTCATATCGAGGCGTTTGATCCTTGCTATGGCTATGTAGCAACTTTGCTTGGAGTAGCATTTAAACTCGTAAAGGGTCGCGTTTTTGCTATCGCTAAGCAATAATTTGCGCTTATAACAAGATTTACTTGTGTACTCGATGGATTTTAAGGAGCTGGCTTAAGTGCTGAAAGAGCGAAAGCGAGCTGTGGGGTGTCATTTTATGCCTACCGTAGAGCAACGAAGCTAAAACTTGAAGGACGAAGTATGTTCGTCGCCGTGGCTTCCCTTGTGACCGCGGTAGTTTCTTCTTTTTAGGAGTTTCTCCTGCTGTTATAGATTTAGGTATATGCTGAATTATGCGAAGACGTTTTTGGACTCTACAGAGAAAGTCCGAGCGGAGGGAAGGTATAGGGTTTTTTCTGAAGTGCGCCACGCATGCGGCTCGTTCCCTGTTGCCTATAGTGAGAGACTAGGTCGCGACATCGTCGTGTGGTGTAGTAATGATTATTTAGGCATGAGCCAACACACAAACGTTGTAGAAGCAATGGTGCAGGCTGCACGGTCTGTTGGCGCTGGTGCTGGCGGTACCCGTAATATTTCAGGAACTCATAGCTATATAGTAGAACTAGAGAGAGAGCTCAGCAGCCTCCATGCTAAGGATTCTGCTTTGGTTTTTACCTCTGGATATGTAGCAAATCAGGCTGCGATATCTGCTCTATCTCAAATAATCCCAGATTGTGTGATTTTTTCTGATAATGATAATCATGCTTCAATTATACATGGCATCCGCGAAAGCAGGCTGGAAAAACACATATTTCGGCATAATGATCTAGAAGATCTAGAGCGTCTCTTAAAGCTTTATCCTTCAAATCGTGGCAAAATTATAATTTTTGAGTCTGTATACTCCATGAGTGGGGATACCGCGCCAGTTGCTGCTATATGTGATCTTGCATTAAAGTATAACGCCCTGACTTATATTGATGAAGTACATTCGGTTGGGCTATATGGACCTGAAGGTGCTGGGCTTTGCGCGGAGCTTGGCCTTATGGATCGCATTGATATTATCCAAGGAACTCTATCTAAAGCTTTTGGAGTAATCGGTGGTTATATATCTGGAAATGCTGAGATTGTCGACGCAATCCGCAGCTACGCTCCTGGCTTTATTTTTACAACGGCTCTGCCTCCAGCAGTTGCTGCTGCTGCAATTGCAAGCATTCGATACTTGAGAGGAAATCAATCAGAAAGAGATGCGCATAAATCAGTGGTGGCTAATGTGAAGCAAATGTTAGATCTTAGCGGAATAGCATACATGAAAAATGACAGGCATATTATTCCTGTTATGGTGCGTGATTCTTTTGCTGTGAAACGTATCTCGGAAGACCTCTTTGAGAATTATGGAATATATATTCAGCACATAAACTTTCCGACTGTACCGAGAAATACTGAAAGGCTTAGGATAACTCCTTCTCAGTTACATACTAAGCCGATGATTGAGACATTATCGAAAGCACTAAACAGCGTGCTGCAAAAATACAATAAAGCCTCACATTGCTTAATATAGTGTTTTCGCGAATGCGTGAGTAGTAGGCACTATGATGAGCGAAGTGCAGTAAAATCTGTATGAGCTTCGAACAACGCCATATTAACATAAATGGAAAATACTATATACCTTAAAATAAATCGTGATATGACGTCTTAGAGGTAAATTCTTGATCTGCAAAACGAAAATAATTACACTGGACGGAGCATGTTATATATTTTCCAAACAGACTATCACACTCAGTTTGCAATCTCCTGAGATAACAATATCAAATAAAAGATAAGAATTTTAATTATGATTGAATTTTGGAGCATAATAAAACAAGCAACTGCCCTCTGTTGGGCAAGGATTAGGGTGTTGGCGTTAATACAGACGTTGGATATATTATGCAATGTATTCATTGTTTTCATGACAATGCTTTTGATCGCATGGCTTATCGCATCTGGTAAAATTGGAGCAGAGACCTTATTCCAAGATCTTGCGCCTATATCAAATACTAAGCTTATACTCTTAGGACTGCTTGTAACTTTCTTTAGTGTAGCATGGCTGTCTGTTGTAACATCACTTCAGATTGGAGCATTTTTATCAAACCCTAGTGAAAAACCAATTCTCAATAAATTCATCTCGTTTGTTAAAAAGAATTTTTTTACACTTTTTAAATTACACCTCTTAACAACTTGCATGTATACCATCTTCATTTTGCTTGGTATATTTCCATTGATTATTATATATACTATTTGCTTATTCGCTGATTATTTCGTTATATTCGCGGGTAGCACTGCATTTAATGCAATAATTGAGAGCTTCTATTTTATAAAAAGAAATTGGCAATTTGCTCTAAGTTTTATAGCGGCATATTTCTTTACTGCCTTGATGATACCACTTTTGATGCCATCTTCCTTGCTTGTATTTATTCTTTTATCGTTGTTAAATCTTATTGCAAGGGCTATTTTAATGATATTTTTTTTGAATAATAAGTCCTTGAGAACAACATGATATTTCCTATCGCTATCATCCCCCATAATACTAATATAGATTTTATAGGGAGAAAGAATTACGCATTCTTGATTAGCTTGCTTCTGAGCTTATGTGTAGTGTGTTTTTTATTCACGCGCGGCCTGAATTTCGGTATAGATTTTACAGGCGGAATGATATTTGACGTCCATTCATCTGATACAATAAATTTAGATAATTTTAGGACTGCACTAAAAGATAATGGTTACGAAAAAGCCACAATCCAGGAAGATGGTTTGCAGGGTATAATAATAAGGTTGCAAACAGATGAAGATCGGAGTGTGCAAAAGACAGACAAATTTCAGAGCTTTATTATAGAGCACATAAAAGGCGCAGAATTTAGAAAGATAGATTATGTTGGACCTAAAGTTGGAGAAGAGTTGGTAGAAAAGGCTATTTTGTCTATAGCAATCTCATTGCTTGGTATTATGATATACGTTGCAATCAGGTTTGATTGGCCGTTTGCGATCGGAATTACACTTGCTTTATTTCATGATGCGCTTATTACAGTTGGTTTTTATATATTCACGCAATATGAGTTCGATCTGACATCTATTGCTGCATTGTTAACTATAATTGGTTATTCTGTGAATGATAGTGTAGTAATTTACGATAGAATAAGGGAAAATTTACGAAAATATAGCAAACAATCCATTGCTAAAATCATAAATCTTAGCATAAACGAAACATTGTCCAGAACAATTATGACAGTTCTGACAACATTACTCGTCTGCCTTGCTCTAATATTGCTCGGTGGAAATCACTTAAGAGGGTTTAGTGCTGCCATGTTTTTCGGCATTGCATTTGGCACATATTCTTCAATCTATATATCCGCACCTGTTCTGATATTGATCGATAGGCGTTTTAAATTAACGCGTGTTACAAATTGATAGAAGTTTAGAACTAGGCCTACAGCCTTAAATTAATTGAAAATCGGACTATGGGACTGTTAACAAAGTGCGAATTGACGATTAAAATTAGGCACAAAGCCTCTAAATTGCGTCACCTTAGAGGCCATCTTAGTGGCCGCTTTAGATCCAGAGTGAGCATTTTCCTGGATTGCCACAGTCGCTAACGCTCGCATCGAATGACTTTGTTAACAGCGCTATATTGCTTTCCCGATCAATTAATAGATATAGCGATCCAGAGCTAAGCGCGAGGATCTTACTCTAGATATCACAGCAGAGAAGATCCCTCATTTTATTCGGGATCACATAGCCTATCAATTGACTAGGAAAATACCACAATCAAATAAAACTATCCATTTCTCTGATTATATTTTTGCCTATACATTGCTAAAATTCTCCTGCAATGTTGAAATATCCTATCTTCAAGAATGAACTTATCGCTGATATTTAGCTTGTCAGCAGCATAAGCACTACTAGTCATTAGATAATCACGAACTCTCTCTGCCGCCACTTTGATTTGCTTTTCCTGATGCCTATTACCTACAGTATCTAGGTTGTGCAGCCTATCGACTTGCTTAATTAGCAAAGCTTCTGGATCATCTTTTAATTCTTTAATCATTTCCTCTAGTGTCAGTTTAACAGTACTGCCACCAAGCACTCTGACCCTGGTAAGCTTATGGACTATTTCAGCGATTCTTTTGTTGAATTCTTTCTCGATTAATTCTAGCGTGCAATCGGTATCTTCGACAACATCGTGTAATATTGCAGCGACAATAACATCAGTCTTGCAATAGCATTCTGCTACGATACCTGCCATTGCTAGTGTATGTGAGTAAAACGGCTTCCCACTATCTCTAAGCTGACCATCGTGCCACTTCTTCGCAAAGATAATAGCTTTTTCTATCAGCTGAATATTTGGCTTTTTATTTTGACGTCGTGCTTGGCCTGATATTATATTTAGCAAATTGCGTGAATATCCACAAGCCGCATTATAGGCGGCGTACGCCTCTTTTTCATCAAAATCATATTTTTGCTTGCTATCAGGTGAACTAGGATCTGGATATTCAGGATTATCCTCATCTGGGTAATTGAAATATCTGCCGCTCTTTTTTTCTAATTTTTCCATATAGTTTATACTATAAAAAAAGCAAAAAACTATTGGAATAAAGATAACCAAAATAGCATAATGCTCGAGATATTTAGTTAATGGGATGAGACTAAATGAAACAACTGTATATGCTAAAGCGCCAGCTGCACCAAATGTTGTTGCTAAAATTGTAAAGCGTCTTGCAACAGGCAGATATTTAAAGCATGCCATCTCTACATTAAATGCGTTGAATGAAAGAGAAAATATAATAAATTGTAGACAGCATAATGAAAACAAATTTGATACTTGGCTAAACAAATATGGTATAAAAGGCAAAATTATACAAAATAAAATAACATTCATTTTTGCTATTTTTATGGGATGGTATTTTTTTGCTAAGCATGCTGAGATCAAAGTGGTAATTGCGATCAATATAGCAACATTTAAATTTTGACTAATGACCTGCGCAGCAGTGAGACCCAGTGACTCCTTCATAAAGTTACCTGCATATATATATGTAATATAAAAGCAGGCTGGCGAAACGAGGCGAAGAAAAAAATACGCTAAAACAGCTTTTTATCTGTTTTTTCCTTATATACAAACAAATGCTTTGCAGCATCTGAATTTCGCCTGTTTATTTCAGCTTTAATTGCTACCTTTCGTTTGAAATCTACAAATTCAGGCGTTTCTCTGAGTTTTGTTCTTGCAGCAAAGCCAACTATGGCTATTATTGCACCTATCCAAAATGCTAATCTCCAATTAAAATTTGTAGAAATTGCAAATGAGGCAATAACTAAAGCTAATAGTACTCCAACATCTGCACCTGCAGAAATTATGCCATTACATACATATTTATATGGTTGCTTTAATGTTTCGGTTAAGTAAAGTTGGGCTCCTACAAATTCTCCCATAGAAGAGAAGCCCTGTAACATTCTGCATATAATAACTGTGATAGTGGCTGTAAGCCCAATTTCTTCATAAGTTCCGATAGTTGCCATAATAATACATGTGGCGGCCATTATACTTGTAGTAATAATGATTGTAGATTTTCTGCCTATTTGATCACCAATCCAGCCCATAATAAAACCTCCAACAGGTCTAAGTATAAACGTCGAGCAAAAAGTAAACGTCGCCAGCAATTTAGCAGTCAAAGGATCATTTTGTGGAAAAAACAGCTTATTCAAGAGAACTGACATATGCACGTACAGCATCAAATCAAAATACTCAAGCAAAGTGCCAATAGATAACAAACTTACCGCTTCTTTTTGTTGCTTAGTAAGGTTTTTCGCATTATCACTCATAAACTCGCATCAATTTTATTAATGCATAGCAGTCTATTGAATGAATGCCAAAAGAGCCAATAACTTTTCTCTTTTTAGACTTTGTATTATGTAAAAATTTGCTAAAATAAAATGAATATTGGGTGCCATGGCTGAAGTATTTTTGATGCTATAGTGTTTTTGCTTTGGCGTGAGTAGTAGGAGCTATGATGCAAAGTGTAGTAAAATCTGTATAAGCTTAGGAACGACACCCTATTAACTTAAATGGAAAAAATTCTAGGTATTGATTTTTCGCTCTCTAATGTAACTTGAATATATATCGGAAGAACAATTATAGCTCAGCTTCTACCACTCTATTAGTAGTAATTTTCAAAGTAGAACTATAGTGGAATTTGGCTTTTTTTGATTTTTAGATGAATGGCTGAAAGCCGAGAAAAATATGGTTGCGGGGGCAGGATTTGAACCTACGACCTTCAGGTTATGAGCCTGACGAGCTACCAGGCTGCTCCACCCCGCGACAAAACACTTACAAGACAAAGTGGGATCCTAGCATAGTGCAACACTCAATGTAAAGCAGTAATTTAAAAATGTTGCATTATCTATAGATATAAATTAATAATATATAGTGTTTTCGCGAGTGCGTTAATAGTAAGAGCGACGAGCAACACCCTACTGGCGCAAATGGAAAACACTATACAAAGCTGTGACTCGTTATTAACTATATACTAGAGGGCGAAATGAGATTAAGATGCGTTTTTTATACAATTGTTATACTATTATTTTCCATGATTCATACTCAATTAAATGCACAGTCTAAGCCTACTGCTATTTTGCTGCAACTGAAATATGGTGATGTTATAATTGAATTATATCCAGATAAAGCACCACAGCATGTTGATAGGATGATTAAGTTTAGTGAACAACATTTTTATGATGGCCTGAGTTTTCATCGTGTTATAGCTGATTTTATCGCCCAAACAGGCGATCCGAAGGAAGATGGAACAGGCGGCAGCAAAGAACCTAATTTAAAGGCTGAATTTAACGATATAAAACATGTCCGCGGTGTTGTCTCCATGGCGAGATCTAACAACCCTGATAGTGCCAATAGTCAATTTTTTATAATGCTTGCAGATGCACCTCATCTTGACGGTCAATATACTGCATTTGGCAAAGTAATAAGCGGAATGGAATTCGTCGATATGATAAAGAAAGGTAATCCTAATAACGGCGGAATAGTTATAGACCCTGACAAGATCATAAAGATGAGTGTTACAGAACACCCTTAGTATACTAAATTGCCTATAAATGCTGAAAGTTATGCACTATGCAGCGTCATTACACGCTTTATGGGCAACACTGCTATAATGTTTTCGCGAATGCGTGGGGTAAGTAGGCGCTATGATGAGGCGAAGTGTAGTAATACCAATTCCACGATACTGGCGATTCACTCTTTAGGAGTCACAAAAGTTATATCTCTAAGGGAGTTATAATAAATCAAAACACCAATGACCGCAACTGCACTTACGATCAAAAGATTTGGTTGCAGCAACCAGACAACAAGATTTACTATCGATAGCAGTGCAATATTATTATATTTTTTTATCGCATTCATAACTAACATACAAATGATACAAGAAAATGAGAGAGCGGCAAACATTAGCATCACACTCATATGTATATGTTGGCTGGTGGTATATAACAGCCCAAGCACAATAGTAAGATAGCTCATCCGCTTGTCTAAATTGCCATATATTATATAGATAAAAACCTGTGTTAGAGCAATAACACCCGCGAAGGTCACTATGATGTATGCATCACCAAATCCATAAAATATATGACACATAAACGACCAAAAAGCTGATAGAGCCTCAAGCAACCAATAACTTTTATCTATATGCTTATGGCAATATTTACATTTGCCAAGCGTGGAAATCCAGCTGATTAGTGGCAGATATTCATAAAATTTCAAAGGATGGTGACATATCGAGCAAAAAGGTCTATACCCGTTATTGCTGTCACTGAATGCTGCTATTGAAATACCGCGAGGGCTTCTGTATAGCACGCTTGTTCCAAAATTTCCAAGAAGTGCACCAAATAAAATGGCAACTATGTATTCAAACATCTTGATAAAACCAAAATAATATATGACGCAAGCTAATTTTTACGAGCTACATACAACTTCAACAAAAATCGCATTCCCAAAGCTGATAGAAAAAATATTAACCACAAGTGAAAGCATACAAGTTGTATGTTCAAATGATGCAGAAGTATCGTTCTATGATATGTTGCTTTGGACATATTCGCAATTATCTTTCATTCCACATGGCACATATCACGATGGATCTAAAGAATCACAAACTGTGTATATGACTTTGAAATTTGCTGACAATCCACTGAAATCAAAAATCTCCTTTATATATGATTTTGATATAGTCATATCAGAACAAATCTTAGAAGAAATGGCAAAAAGAGAAAAGCTATTATTTATGTATGAAGCAGATGGTGAAAAAGCCGAAAAAGCAGATAAAATTCGCTCAAAGATTGCATGTGCCAGAATCTCAACATTACTTATAAAAGAAAAAAACGGCGTATGGAGTTAGGTGTTTTAGCTATATATAACCCGAGTTCGACGTAAGAATTATTTACAAATCAGGAAATGCCTATGTTACACTCTATTATTTGAATTAAAAAGCCGTCATTGCGAGGAATTTATGACGAAGCAATCCAGAAAAGCTAAAGAACTTTAACTGGATGGCCACGTCGTGCTAACGCACTCCTCGCAATGACGACCTTATAGCAATTCTCAAAGAAAGAATGGATCAGTCTATTAATCAGCTAAGAATTTACTATAACCACCAGAATACTATAGATCTGCGTTAATCCACTCACCTTGTAGAGTTATGCCTTCTGCCAGGTATGCTAATTTGATTTGAGCATCTAGTTCAGTCCTCAACTCAGCTCGCTTCTCGGTTCTTTGCGTATCTATTTCTTTCTTATAATCTTCATCTTTCTGAGCAAGTATTGCTCTAATCTCAGCATCAAATTTATCTTTCAAATCCTCGCCTTCCGCCTTAATCCTCTTATCAATTTCTGCATACTTAGGATGTATTGCTCCACATTTGAATTCAGAAGATTGAAATGTGCTCTGCAATAATGCGGTACATTCTTTATGAAACATATTTTTCAAAGCCGCCTCAGCCGCATCAATTCCTGGCTGCTTTGCTTTCAAAACCTCTTTCTTAAAATCTGCAAAAGATGCTTGATAAGAGTCGATCAATTTTTTATCAAACTCACCCCACGCATCTGCTTTTAATTTTTTCGCGGCTTCAGCGGCACCTCGTATTTTGATGATTTTATTTACGGCCTTCTGATCAGGAATGCAATCGATTGCATGTGATGCGAATAATTTTAAGTATTCTGAGCAAAATACCCCATTGCCATCAATGCATTTTTCTTCCAATATCTCTCCATTCAACCACTTCTGAAATGCACCTTGCCCACCCAAATGAGCGGCAGCAATCATGCCAGATTCTGTCAGTTTTATCCCATCTTTATAGCCACCAATCATGTGATGAACAGGTTTTAAATAATTGTGAAATATTATGGCATGATATTCTCTAACAGCCTTAGTTTGTATTGCAGCATTATTCAAAAAATCTTCACGGCTCTTAATTCCGTCTTTTCCAATCCATTCCCCTTTCCAATCATTCTCCCTAGTTCCATCTTTGAAATAATAGCCAATATCGATTAACGCAAGCTCTCCCATTTGATAAAGCCCTAAAAAGCCACTTTTATTTATAATATAATGTCTATTTGAAGACTCACGCTCCGCAAGAGCCTTATAAAATTGTTCACACCCTTTAGTCATAATAATACCTCATATTTTCAACACTAATTTTGATAGCTGATATTTATATAGCTCTTACCCACACTTCTAAAAACCCCAGATGTTCCAGAATATTGCGGAAGCCATATATCAAACCAACTTCCCGTTTTGCTGGATAATATGTAAAAATCAACATCATCTCTGAATGAACGAGGCAAGTCTAGAATGCTACTGGTAAAATATCGTCTAAGTTCACCATTTCTTTCAACAAACAAAATTCCCTTACCAACTTTAGGCCTGTAATAAATCATTACATCTTCTCGCCTATCATCATCAATATCAAAAAGGAACACACCAGAATTTTCTAAAAATAAAGCGAAATCTTCTATTTTAGGGCTAGTATCGTATTTCGGATAATCCGATACATAATATTTCCAAGCCCTTTCCTTTATTTCTTTATAATCTTTTAAAAAATCTAATTTTACAGCCTGTTTGATTAATCTTGAGCGAAGTTTGTGGCTATAAGTTGTAACATCTTCTACATATTCATAGAATCTCGGCTCATACCGTATTACTCCATCAAATGGCTTTCTTTCATAGAAATCGCCTGAATATCCTTGCCCAGAATTGTTAAATCTATCTATTATCATCTTGTGAGCAGCTGGGTACCAGATATCATACATTCCATTAGTTTTTGTGCTTAATGCGATTATATCGTTGTCATGAAAAAGCACTACATTACCACCCAAATATATCTGGGTATAACCATCTTCTCCGTCGTTTCGCAAAATATCAAATGGGCATCCGCCAGAAGCTCCGCAATAAGTATAGCGATTATAATAAGTCAGAATATCCAAATCGCCGTCATCGTCCAGATCATAAAGCGCAATTCCAAGACTGAGACTAAACTTCTCTTTGTACGAAGCGTATAAAGAGAATTCGTCAAATTCTTTATCGTCAGCGAGAAGATCGCTAACCTGCTCTTTTATAAATTCTTCCACATCAGATTCAATGTCGGCATAATACTCCATAGCAACCTTCCTGGCCGCTGCAAACTCTGGGCCCTCTTTTTCTTCTCCTTCCTCTTTAGGCTCATAAGAAAATTTAATCACATCTTTTACGAGTCTATTATAAGTCGAAGCATCATCTTTTGGGCCATTATATAGCTCTAGCTTCCCTGAGACTTTTGGTTTTTGAGTGATCTGCTGAACATACATGTTATAAAAATAACAAAATATTATTCCTAAAAAAAACATACAGAGTGAGAAAAATATAGCCCTGAGTTTCATATAATTACCTATTTCTTATTGGCATGACTCCTCGGGTGACAAGCAGTATAAGCCGCGACAAGGTGAGCAGAATCAACCTTTGTATATTTTTGTGTAGTTGATAGGCTCTTGTGCCCCAACAACTCTTGTATTGTCCGCAGATCAACACCTTCCGCAAGAAGATGTGTTGCAAAGCTGTGTCTGAATGCATGCGGAGATGTATACGCTGGTAGACCCAATTTTTTTTTTAAGAGCCGAAGTGTGTGCCTAAAAACATCTGGATTCAATGCACCACCCCTTGAACCACAAAAAAGTGGCCCATAATTAATATTATGCGGACAACTCGATATATATTCATTTATAGCATCAACAACCTGCGGCAATAGCGGAACTACCCTCTCTTTCTTGCCCTTACCATGAATGATCATGGTGTGAGAGCCAAGCTGAGGCAAATCATCCTTCTTCATTGATAAGACCTCTCCTATTCGCAGGCCACAACCATATAATAACAACAATATAGCCTTATCTCTAGAGCCAACCCATGTATCATGCGAGAGCCCACCTATCAGCTCTGTAGCCTCAATTGCAACGTGAGGTGACAGCGCGCGCGGCAGCGTTTTTTGCATCTTGGCAGTTTTAATGTTCCAAATCGCTGTATTTTCTATATTGCAATTATCTTGTAAATATTTATAAAAATTCCGCACCACCGATAATGACCTTGAGATAGAGCTGGTTTTTAAGTTCTTGCGCTTTCTTGATGCAAGCCACGCTCTAAAATCTTGTATTGCGAGTTTAGTAAGCAAATCCTTCGAGATATTTGTATCATAGTGCCCAGTGATAAATTTAAAAAAATAGAACAAATCTGTAAGATATGCATTAAGCGTATGCTCAGAATATGATGAATGCTTATCCAAATACTCCAGCCAATTCCTTACATAGCCCTCTATTTCTCTGTCTAGTCTTATTTTATCTATCTTAGTCATAAACTAAATAATGTATTATGAATTCTTTCAGATATAACAAGCCTGAAATCGCCATAGAATTTTCAAAAAGACAGAATTGCTTCATAATTTGAATTATGACATAGCAAACGCACTTGCATCCAGCCGCTTCTGGTTCATTTATTAGTATTTTTCATTTAAGTTAATATGGTGTCGCTCCGAAGCTCCAGCAGGTTTTACTATACTTCGCATCATAGCTCCTACTATTAACACATTCGCGAAAACACTAATGAACTACTTCTCGTGCACTTTTTCTATCAAAATTTTTGCGATTCTTCTGCGCTCCATGCTAATAACTGTAAATCGCCATCCCATAGACAAGAAGCTGTCTCCATGACGTGGGAAATTTTGCAGCTGCTTTAATATAAAGCTAGCGAGTGTTCTATATTCTTCGTCTTTTTCATCAGGCAACTCAGTAATCTGGAGCAATGTCATAATCTCCTCAATCAGAGTATTACCCAAAACTTGATAAACGCCATCCTTTTGTTTTATAATGTTCGGCTGCATACTAGACATCCCAACAGCAACATCTCCAACAAGAATCTTCAATATATCATTTAGCGTAACGAGACCCTCTATATCTCCATATTCATCCAGCACAATCGCGATTCTTAGTTGTTTTTCACGAAAAATATCTATGAGCTTACTAACTTTCGCAACCTCAGGTATATATAGAATCTTAGATGCCTTTGCTATCTGCTCCAGTTTACCCTTTGTCACTTGAACATTCAAAAGGTTTTTTACTGGAACAATTCCTATAAGATTATTCAATTCTTTATTAATAAGAGGGAAATAATTAAATGGATGAGTCGAGAGTTTTTGAAGGCTGAGCTTTTCATCTTCATTTATATCTATACAAACCATTTTAGTCCTTGGCGTCATAATAGCGCCAACTTTTGCATTGCTAAGGTGTAAAATCCTTTTGAAGATATCATGTTCGGTTGCGGCAAACATACCAGACATTTCAGCATGATGAATAAGCAATCGGAGCTCATCCAATGAAAAGCTCGTCTGCGGCTTTTTAATTCGGATAATGCGCAGCACAAGCTTTATTGAAAAAGTCACAAACCAAACAAATGGGTACAAAATCCACATGAATATTAGCATAGCAAACGCAACTGAAGAGGCCACTTTTTCTGGATATAACATGGCGATCCGCTTTGGCACAACTTCCCCAAGTACAGTAATATAAGTGACACAAATCATTACACTTGCATAGCTTATCAGCTGATGGTATTCCCCTATAAGCGGCAACTTTGCGACAAAATTGTCTACATCACCGATCACAGAGGTTCCGCCGTATAGACCTATGAATATGTTTAAGAATGTGATCCCGATCTGGACTGTAGACAGAAAGATCTCTGGCATAGACACAAGCTTTTGAGTATACTTTGCACCCTTGTTACCCTTGCGTGCAGCCTCCTCAAGCTTGACATCTTTAGAAGTTATTATGGCTATTTCCGCCATAACAAAAAGACAATTTAACATCAATATGCCGATCAGCACAATGACGTCGTAAGAGAAATTTATCATGTATCCTTTACATAAGATGGCTCTAGATCTGAAGTCAAAGCCCTTCTATCATCAAATATGAAGCAATAGCCGCTCCACTTCCCGTTTTTATTTTGAGTTTGTGTCAAATAATTTAATATACCACCGTTTAATTGATATAAATTTTTATAACCAAGAGCTCTTAAATAAGCTGTTGATTTCTCACATCTGACGCCACCAGTACAGAACATAGCTATCGCTTTATCATGATCAACATCAAGGTTATCAGCCCACTCCTTAAAATCTAAAAAATTCTCTGTCTCTGGATTTACTGCATTGGTAAACGTTCCCATTTCAACTTCATATTTATTGCGTGTATCAACTACCAAAATCTCTTCACCAGCTTCCAATAAATTATCCCACTCCGCAGGATCTACATGAACTCCAACATTTGACATGTCAATGTCATGCACCTTAAATGTTATTATTTCAGGCTTGATCTTTATCTTTAATTTACTAAACGGCATAAAATTTAAAGCACTTTCGTGGATCATCATACCAGAAAAGAGCGAATGCCCCCTTATAAAATCACTTAATTCAGAGATTGCATTACCTAACCCAACTAGCGTCGCATTTACACCCTCTTTGGCTAATAAAATTGTACCTTTTATATTAAGACCTTTGCAAAGTTTCAACAATTGAATTTGCAATTCAGGAAGATTTTCTATTTCAATAAACTTATAGAATGTGATTACTGTATACTGCATCATATGAATTTTGAAC
Organism: Archaeoteleia sp. ZL-2020; assembly: GCA_022817725.1. Classification (NCBI taxonomy): domain Eukaryota; kingdom Metazoa; phylum Arthropoda; class Insecta; order Hymenoptera; family Scelionidae; genus Archaeoteleia; species Archaeoteleia sp. ZL-2020. The sequence goes on along the minus strand of JABFOW010000010.1, from coordinate 10,473 downwards.
TATGGTGTTTTCGCGAATGCGTGAGTATAGGAGCTATGAAGCGAAGTGTAGTAAAACTGCATGAGCTTCGGAGCGACACCATATTAACTTAAATGAAAAATACTATATGGTAATGAACATCAGGTTTTATGCCTTACTTTGGAAATTTTTCACAGAAGATTGTATGATTTTATGAGCATACGCGACACCTTCCCAGCCCTTGATATTAACCCACTTATCCTTTTCTAGAGCTTTATAATGCGCAAAAAAGTGATTGATTTGCTGTATCAAATTTTGCGGCAAATCTAAATATGATTGTACACTATCAAAAAACGGATCTAATTTCGTTATTGGAACGGCTAAAATCTTCGCATCTTCTCCTTTTTCATCTTCAGTCAGCAATACACCAAGAGGCCTCACCTTCACAACAGCCCCAGATATTATCGGATAATTGGCATACACAAGCACATCAACAGGATCACCATCACCGCTTAATGTTTGCGGAATGAATCCGTAATTGCATGGATAACGCATCCCAGTATGTATAAATCTGTCTACAAACATAACACCAATTTCTGGATCGAATTCATACTTTGTAGGCTCTGAATTCATTGGCACTTCTATTAGCACATTCACTTCGTGTGGCGAATGCGCACCTGGAGTTAATTTATCGTAATCTACCATTGATGTCTCAACTTTGTGTTTGTGAAAAAATAAGGAAAACAGATAACCACTGATGTTAAACAATTTTCATATAAAGTCAAGAAAGCTCAGATCTGTATTTTAGGCAATGCCAATTTCGTGCAATTTTCTCAAGGATTTTTCGTGTCATATCAAGCTTACAAAGCTCATATTTTGCGGCTTCCAAGAGTTATGACGCAACGACTACATCTTTGACTGGTCACAGAATCTCCCCTTCATACCTTCAAAAGTAAGCCTATCCCTTTGAACTGATACATCTACACGAAATAATGTGGATTTTGCCTGGATATATCGCCGCTCGCCCTGAGGAAGCGCGAAGTGCTGTCTCGAAGGGCTTGGTTGTGATTTTACGCAAAACGAAAAAAACATTATGCCGCCGTTGCAATTATCATTCAAGCCCTTCGAGACGGCACTGCGTGCCTCCTAAAGGAAAGGACGGAAAATTCGCAGGCGGTGGATCAGCCTTTGAAGACAGTTTGCAAGTCTTGAAACTTACTTCTTCATCATACATAACGGGTCGACTATCTAGCATTACGGCTTGCGCCACATAATTTTCGACCCCAAATTAGTTTCAGTTTTAAAGTAAGCAGGATATTTTTTTCTTAAAACTGGTAAATGCATATCTTTATCGGAATATTTTATTTGTGCGGCTTCTTCCATATTTAGCGATTTAGTGATATCGATATAAAAATCGCCGATATATAATATCTCCCCTCCTTTAATAGACAATTTCGGAGCGAACCCAGGTGGAAGGGTAGCAGAATAGTTCTTTTCCGGGTTATTAGGATCGCTGTAGGTGAAAGCTACGAAAAAATTAAGATCATATGTTCCTGGCTTCACAAAGCGCAAATCGTTATAACTATCAAGAGCTAAAAATTCGCCAGTTGATTTAGATTTTCACCAAGTTTGACACGGAACTACTCTTTCAGCCTTAGATTCATCGTCATAATATTTAAAATCGCACCAGCTTATCACTGCACCTACATCACCTGATTCAAGACTTTTTATATTCTCTTGAGGGGAATTTTGGTGAGTACAAGAAGTTAAGGGGAGTATTAGTGCCATAAAATATATAGCTAGCCTAATCATTTTGTTCTTCTAATTTTTATTATTGTATAAGGAAAAACGTAGAAAATTTTGCCTTCGCTGTCAATAGTTGTACGAATTCGTGCAGCTCTCCAAAGAACGCTAACAAAATTCAGCATATCTGTCAAATCGCTTTTTTTCGTGATTTTAAAGACTTGTAATTATTATGATTTTGAGAAAGCTTTTTTGACTTTTTCTATAGCTTCAATATCTTTTTTAAGAAAAGAATTGAAGTAATCAGAAAATTCATCTGTCGTTACATCTAAAGCCCGTTGCTCCATACCGTTAAAAACTCTTATTGCTAAATTTGCTGGTGCCTCTTTTTTTATGTCAAGACTTTGGGACATATCAGTGTCAATAGGACCATGATAAACGCCAAAACCAGGAATTGTCAGTGAAATTCATCTTCATTTCTATTCTAATAGCTTGTGTTAAAGAATAAACAGCAGCTTTAGAAGATGAATAGATAACCAGTAGATCTACCCATCAATTTATCACATCATTAATAATTTGTTTCTGCAATTTAGCCTCAGAGCTGTCCATTTTATCTGATATCTTTATAGTTTTCGAGTTGGATGGACAGACTATATACACTTCCCTACCCTCTATACTTCTTTACATCAAGCGTTTTTTCTGACCTATCCACAAGCAACGTAATGCATGCACAACCTGTAACATTTACAAGCGTGGTCATCATATCGAGGATCCTGTCTATGCTCGCAATCAGCAACACACCTTCAATAGGCAAGCCGACAGAATGCAGAACCATGCCTAAGAACAGCAACACACCTCCCGGGATACCAGCACCACCAATGGATGCAAGCGTACACATCAATAACAAAGTGACGTAATTAGCAATAGATAGATCAACACCCATCATCTGTGCAAAGAATATAGCACATGCACCTTGATACATTGCGCCACCATCCATATTCAAAGCCGCCGACAGCGGAAGAAGAAATCTGCTACTTTGCCTTGAAATGCCCATCTTGCCTTCAGCAACCTGCATCAGAGGAACGAGAGTTGCTTTCGAGCTGCTAGTTGAAAACGCAATGATCTGACAGGCAAACACTTTTTTATAGAATGGCAGAGGAGATATTCTACCCCAAACCAAAATTAGTAAACCAAATACTATATATTGCACAACACAGCATATCATGATTGTTCCGACTAATTTACCAAGTGTAACTACTACACCCATTCCTTCTACACCCACCATGGCCGCTATATAGCCAAAAACACCAATTGGCGCCATAAGCATGATGATTTGGACAGCCTTAAAGAACAACATCGCCATCTCATGGCATATTTTTATCAAATTCGAACACTCGCGCTGCTGTATATTTAACAATACCCCTATGAAAAACGCGAACAGAATCACCTGCAATATATTGCCAGTTGCCATGGATTCAAAGACATTTGTGGGAATCAGGCCAATTAACATATCCATAACAGGCCCAGACGAATCGTGGAGCGGCACTGTGCCGCTTGCACTACGATACCCATCCAGAATTGTTGGTGATACTCCGACACCTGGTTTTAGAATAATTGCGCACACAACACCTATTACGACTGCTAATACCGATGTAAAGAAGAATGCTGCAAAGGCTTTCAGACTGATTCTATAAAGGCCTCTAGAGGTCTCTACGCTTGTAATACCATACAGTATTGCAAAAAATATCATAGGAATAGTAATCATCTTGATCAAATTCAAAAAGATCATTCCAAGATATGCAAGTGCACCAGCTTTTTCCCCAAAAAACGTACCACATATTATACCTAAAACGAGACCTATTATAACTTTTTGCCACCCGGTCAATCTTAAAAGTACACTCAACATTCGTCCTCCTGTATATATGATATTTTTTGTCAAACAACACCCTTGAACACCCGAAAAGACTGTTAGGGGTTGTTTATGATTTAATACAAATTTTCACAAATAATAGTATTTAGCATTTAGGCAATCACCCATACATACCCTAATTTATTCGCAATATTCACAAAAAATACCTCAAGCTTCTAAAAGAAGGTTCATAACACATATTCCTGTTTTTTTCAATAGATAACACCGCGCATTCCATCATAAGCTGGCTTCATATTCGTTGGTAAAATTTTAAATATTTCATCATAATCAACCTCATGACACATATGAGTGAGTATGACACTTTCTGGTTGAATGCGTCCAGCCCATTTTAATGCTTTTTCAAGATGACAATGTGTTGGCGAGTTTTGATATCTCAAACACCCTATTATCCACGTTTTGACTCCGCGCATTAAAGAAAATGCAATATCATCTAATTGATTCACATCTGTAGAATATGCAAAATCACCGATTCGAAAGCCGTGAGATATACTATTGCCGTGTTTTTGTGCTATTGGAATAACGGTTAAATCACCAATTTGAAAAGCATCGCGATCAAAAACGTTTATTGACATTTTTGGCAAATGCCATTCGCTCATTTGGCGAAAAAGATAGTCAAATTTAGATTCTAACGCTTTTTTTGTGATTTGCGTTGTGAATACTGGAATGGTTGCGCCGCCCTGCACAAGAGTTTTTACGTCATCAGCACCACCAATGTGATCCGCGTGCGCGTGTGTATAAAGAATTGCATCCAAATGCTGGATATTATGCGCCAGTGCCTGCTGACGAAAATCTGGAGATGTGTCTATTAGTATATTCATCTCATTTACTTCAATGAGCAAAGAAGAGCGAAGCCGCTGATTCTTTGTGTTGTCCGATTTACAAACATAACAATCACAGCAAATCTGCGGCACACCAGCTGAACTGCCGCATCCAAGTATTGTAAATTTTAACATAGCTAAACCTTTAGATTTTATATGCAGTAAAATCTCTTGCATTGATATAAGTACAGTTTAATGTAATAACGCTCCAGAAACCAGCTTCTTCCTCAAAGATGAAAAATAATCATAAAGTTTTTAAAAATTTCTAATAAAAAAGAAGCGATTCTTTTATGTTTAAAATCTATTTGCAATATATGTATAAGATATAATATGCTTATGTTTTGCGATCTTTTATAGCGTTTTAGCTATATAATGATGCTTGAAAAGCATGACATACAGAAGAATCATTTTGCAATAATATTTTATCAAAATAAAAGCTTGCATTTTGTATTGATTTAATACGTTTTTCAATTCACAATCTCAATCTGAGATAGTATTTTTCTTCTAGAGGTGTTATGAAGGCTCAATCGCAAAAAAATCATATAAGCTTTCGGAAACGGTGGCCTGAGGCCGCTTATTCAGCTTTTTTACAAAATTTCTCGCGTGAGGAAATTGCACTGAGCAAAACGCCAGATCAAATCAGCGACTTTATAATTGAATGCACAAAGCCATTGCAGGCATATGATACAAAGTTTGTTGATGCGTATGAAGCTCGCAAGCAAGGCGTTACAACTTCGGCATACTATGCGATTGTCTTCAAAGATCTAAACATCCCTGTTAGGCTTGCTGAAATTGCGATACTTCAGAAATCTCCTGTTCAGAATATGCTACCTCCAGAGGCATTTGGAGTTACAGAAATCTCAAAGGATAAGACTCAAAAACTAGTTGTAATATTTAAAAAACCACTTGGCATTTCACTTGCAAGATTTATCAAGCAAGAGGGAAAATGCCCAGAACAACTTCTTGAAGACTTGATCAAAAAAACAGGTCAAGTTCTATCAGATCTGCATGAACGTGGCGTATTGCACGGCTCTATCAATCCACATAACATATTTATAGACGATAAAAAAAATATCACAGTTAACGAATGTATTTCGAGTTTATGCGGGTTTTACCAATCAAATTTTTATGAGACGCCGCAAAGGGCTCAAAGCAATTCTTATACTAAAAGTCTGAGTGATTTTTCTGCCGATTATTACGCACTTGGCATGACAATATTCTCAATCTACTCAAAAACTATTGATCCTATTAATGAGCTTTTGTATATAGTGCAACAAAAATTATACGGTAGCACCTACAACTTTTTAAGTCAAATTTGCATAATGACTGGCAAATTGAATTATATAATCAGAGGATTAGTCCATGATGATCAGCTCTCTAGGTGGCACAACGAACATCTTATAAAAGCACTCAAACAAAAGCAATATGACGTTGAGCAACTTGACAACACTGATTTCTTTGAAAAAGCGATAAAATTTGCCGATGAAGACTATCATTCCCGCGCATCACTTGCGTTCGCAATGTCCCAAAATTGGGCGGCGGCACTAGATTTTATCAAAACAGATAAAATACACGAGTGGCTTTTATCTAATGGGATAGATTTATCAACGCTCTTCAACGTAGTTCATAATGCAACTATAAAACCATCTTTATCGGATGAGTCATCGCTTTTACCAGCAAATTTAAAACTCAGTTGCATTTTAAGCATTCTCGAGCCAAATGCCCCGATTAGACTGAAAAATACGGCATTCTACCTCGCGGAAATGCGAAATTTATTGGCAATTGCTCATATATCTGAGCATCGATATATTGATATAATCCATAATCTTCTGCTGAACGACCTCCTCAAAGTCCTTGACATTATATATAGCGTCCCTGGCAGCATATATAGATCAGAAGACTTTGATTTTATGCATAGCTGTGCTGATTACATCAAAGTCAGGGCGATTGGATTCGGAGCAATAAGATGTCTGTATGAATTAAATCCATACATGCCATGCAGATTTTTTCTTGAGCGTGGCGAGGTTATCTGGAATTTAAAGGAACTGATGCAAAAGATTGAAAAATCCGACATCCGTATCAAAAAAATCTCATTAAATGAAGAAATTATCTGCTTCATGTGCGCGAAATTAAATATAACAAAGAGATTATACGTTTCTGAATTTAGTGACTTTCAGGTTTTAGACTCAAGTTCCGAGCTTGCGCTTTTGGTATTATGTGCAAAAGCCCAAAAGCAAGAAGAAATCAAGAAATTACCAGCGCTATGCCAGCAATTTGCAGAGTATATTCAAAGCTTATTACCTGGATTATTACATAATGTGACAATAAAACATAAGCTCAGCAATGCTATAAAAAACAGCAGTAAATATGGCGTTTGCGAATATTTATTGCGCATTATAACGCGTACCCAATACTTTCGCAATGATGCCGCGGAATATCAAAAAGCAAATGAGTTACATAAGCGACTAACGAAGCAACAGGAAATGTATCAATCAAGACATACTAATAACTCAGAGGCATATCTCAAAGGAGTAGATATTGTCTTGCGCATAGGTTACATAGCATTTATCGCCTCACTTTTTATGATAGCACTGGAGTTGATTAAGGTGTGAGCTTTATAGCTAGTTATTTTCTGGATTTAGTATTATAGTGTCTCAGCTATATTCATCTAGAGTGTTTTCGCTTTGGCATTAATAGTATTCGTATTTGGCACTTTTGTTCTTTATAAAAAGGAACGTACTATGATAAGCTCGGTTCTTATAAACCAATCCAGAATGCAATATCGTTCCTTTTTATAACTGAGAACTTTTTCTAGATCTATTTCAAGATACAATCAAGACTTCGCGTGATAGTCGTAAAAGGCACTGGTAAATTGTGGTGTTATAATATAATTAATGTACATGAAATATATTATATGCAAAAAAATTGAAACGAATGAAATACGTTTATAGATTCAGTGAAAAAATAGCTGATGGTGATGCATCTATGCTTGCTCTCTTAGGTTCTAAGGGTGCGAATCTTGCTGAGATGTTGAAGATTGGCGTATCTGTTCCACCAGGTTTTACACTCACAACCTCAGCATGTGCAGATTATTATAAAAATAAAAAAAGTCTGAGCAACGAAGTTAAAGACGAAATTGGCCTAGGAATTAAGCACCTAGAGGAGGTGCTTGGTAGGAAATTTTCTGGCCCAGATGCTACATTACTTGTCTCTGTAAGATCTGGGGCGGCAGTATCTATGCCTGGGATGATGGATACAATATTAAATCTTGGTATAAACGATCAATCTGTCATATCTCTTGGGAATTTGATGGGAGATGAGCGATTCGCATATGACAGCTACAGAAGATTTATTCAGATGTATTCATCTGTTGTTTTAGGGTTAGATCTATATGAATTCGAAAAGATCTATGACTGCCATAAAAGAAAAAATTCAATCACTGACGATTCAGGTCTTACAATAAACATATTACGTGAGATTATCACAGATTATAAGGCTTTGGTATTAAAGCGCAAAGAGATAGAATTTCCGCAAAATGCATGGGAGCAGCTTTGGTATGCGATAGGTGCAGTATTCGATTCTTCAGAAAGCGAAAGGGCAAAAAAATATCGTGTGATTAATGGGATAAAAAATGATTTAGGGACGGCAGCTAATATACAGGCTATGGTTTTTGGTAACTCTGGCAACAATAGCGCGACTGGGGTGATGTTTACGAGAAATCCATCTACTGGTGACAAAAGATTATTTGGCGAATTTTTATTAAATGCACAGGGTGAGGATATAGTTTCTGGCTCTAAGACGCCAGGCCCTATCTCAATTTTCTGCAAGTCAGATTTTGGTGGCGCTGATCTTGAATCTTTAGAAGAAAAAATGCCAGAAAGATTTCAAGAATTGGAGAAAATCGCAGAAAAATTAGAGTTACACTATCGCGACATGCAAGACATTGAATTCACAATCGAGAACGGAAAGCTGTGGATTTTGCAAACTCGCAGTGGCAAAAGGAGCGCAAAAGCAAATCTAAAAATCACATTAGATATGTTTCAAGAAGGTCTGATTACAAAGCAGGAATCAATTTTACGAATTACACCAAAAAATATAGAACAACTTATTCATCCAACTATAGACCCAAAAGCGAGTAATAAATTGATTACTAAGGGGCTTCCAGCTTCTCCTGGTGCTGCAAGTGGAATCATTGCATTTTCTTCGAAGGTGGCAGAAGAACTTGCACGAAATATGAGTGTGATATTAGCGCGCCATGAAACTAGCCCTGAAGATATAGCTGGCATGAATGTTGCAGCTGGAATACTCACCACACGAGGAGGTATGACATCTCATGCAGCTGTCGTTGCAAGAAGTATGGGCAAGCCGTGTGTCTGTGGTGCATCAGCACTTTTAATCGATAGTGAAAAGAAATTACTTCAAATAGATAATTTAAAATTAAAAGAAGGCGATTGGATCACAATTAACGGCACTACAGGAGACATAATTTTAGGCGAAGCAGCAACAATTATACAAGAGGAATCTGGAGAATATGCAGAACTCATGGCGTTGGTGGATGAGCAGAGAGAAATGGGTGTGATGGCGAATGCAGAAACTGTACGAGATGCTAAAGCTGCACTAAAATTTGGTGCGGATGGTATAGGACTATGCAGAACTGAACATATGTTTTTTGCAGAAGACAGGATATATCTGATGCGCAGAATGATACTTGCTAAAGATAGGGCGGAAAGGCTTTCTGTCTTGGAAGAGTTGATGCCACACCAAAAACAAGATTTTTTTGAGTTGTTCTCTGTGATGAATAAAAAACAGATAACAATCCGTTTACTAGACCCTCCTTTACATGAATTCTTACCACTTGGGCATGAAGAAATGCTGGAATTTGCGAATACTTCAGGATACAGCTTGGAATCCGTGAAGCTTGCTGTTGATCAATTGGAAGAGACGAACCCAATGCTTGGGCACCGTGGCTCTAGGTTGGCTGTCACATACCCAGAAATTTACTTTATGCAGGTCACGGCAATACTTCTTGCGGCCCACGAGTTTAACATGAAATGTGGTGTACGGGTAGTGCCTGAAATTATGGTGCCATTAATCATGAATTTAGAAGAGTTGCTCTTTATAAAGAAGATAGTGCTTGATGCGGTAAATGATATAGAGAAGAAGATTGGACAAAAGATTGATTTCTTGTTTGGTACGATGATAGAGCTGCCAAGATTGGCTCTTGTTGCAGATAAGATAGCGAAAATGGTAGATTTCTGTAGCTTTGGTACAAATGACCTGACACAAATGGTTATGGGCATATCACGTGATGATTGTGGAAAGTTTTTGCCACAATATATAGAAAATGGCCTTTTAGAGAAAGATCCGTTTGTTTCTTTGGATATAAATGGTGTTGGAGAATTAGTCAAAATTGCAGTCACAAAAGCAAGAGCTGCAAATTCAAATATTAAACTTGGAATTTGCGGAGAACATGGTGGTGATCCAGATTCTATAAAATTTTTCAGTGATCTCGGTCTAGATTATGTCTCTTGCTCTCCATATAGAATATTAATAGCAAGGCTCGCATCTGCCCAGGCGACTATAGCATAGCTATAGTCTTTTCCATTTGCGCCAGTAGTGTGTTACTCGAAGCTCATGTAGATTTTATTACACTTCAACTTATATAGTAAATTCTTAGATGATTAATAGATTATGTCATCCCGAATGAAATGAGGGATCTCTTTTATAAACGAGCCCTTGAAGGGAGATCCTCGCGCTTAGCTCTGGATGACTGCATCTATTGATTGATCGGAAAAGCACTATATTAACACATTCGCAAAAACACTATATTAAGACTTAGCTATATATACCTTGCTACCGATATTCATAGTAAATGTCATTAAAACAGAAATCAGTGATATAGTAAAAGCAGTTGAAAAGGCTTCGGATTAGAGTATAGTGAAATAATTTATGCATTATTCATTAGATTTTCGGATTAGAGTAATAAAGTTTATAGAAAGTGGTAGCAGTAAGTCGGAAGCATCG
>JABFOW010000009.1:0-30938 GCA_022817725.1 Archaeoteleia sp. ZL-2020 | reverse complement strand
ATCTGAAATACTACGCGGAGTCCCTTTTTAATTTTGTTTCAGGGGTTATATTTGACGTCAGCTTTTTCTATCGGATATTGTTTCGTTGGGAAAGTACGAATGTGTAGTTTAAGGGCAAATAAATAGAATTAAATTATTGTTGCGTTGAATGAATAAATATCCAAGGATGTAAATGAATTTAATTCACTTGTTTGTTGCGCACGAATAATAAATATTTTATATGAAATTTTATTATATATCTGTTTGAATGATAACGCGAGTGGATTTAGTTCATATGAAATACGATATTGATTTATAATATAGCTTTGTTTTAAAATTGATCGTAAATTATAACATGAAATAAAACTTCCTAATAAACTCTTGTTTTAAAGCTCTGCTGTGTTTCAAAACTATTTTTGAATTTTTGTTTAATGTTTCAAACTTTTTGTATTATCTTGTAATTTATGAATTCAGTGAATCAGAATGTATATTTTTAACATTTTTGTCAATATAAATATCATTCGTTTCTTCTGATTTCTCATATTTACTTTGTGATTATTAGATAAGATATTATCAATGGAAGAATTAAGTTGTACGAATTGTACTATTACGGTTAATTAATATTTACATTCTTTATATATTTTTTATTGGTGTATGACTTAGATAAGGCGTGTTTAATGGAAAACTAGGTTAATATATTTTTTGCTTATTTCGAAAATGATCATCTACCTTTAGATAAAAATTAGTAATTTGGTCAGTAATTAACAATAAACATTTTTATTGTTTTCTGATTAATTATTTCTGATATTTTTTAAAATATATTGTTATAAAATTAAACCAGGTTTAACTCATTTAATTATTTTTCAGAGAAACAAGTATTAATTATTTTAATTACGTGTAAAGTTTTAAACAGTTACAATGAAAAGTACCGAAAATTCTATTACATTTAAAAGAGAACAAATTTAAGCATTTGTTTTTTAATTTTTCCGTCAAAATCTGCCTACATACAATTTTCTAAATTGACTAGAGATTTGTATTATTTTTGCACATAGCATTTGGGAGTAAAAAAATTGATAAATTGCGAATGTTTATGTGTAATTCTTTAATCAAATAACATAAACAGAATCGGATACGAGATAACATTATCGTTATTGTGACAATTTCTTGACTCGAGTATAGTCGTGTAACGGCCATTTTAGAGGAAAAGCCATTACACTAAAAAACGTTAAAGGATTCAATGAAACATAGATGCTAGGAAACTAGCGTCTATTTTTAGGTTAACCGCTACTTTTGTAATATTAATACGACAAAATTGTATTTTGAACATTTTGAGTGATAATTGCAAAAAACTATTTTATAAAACAATAATATTTGATTTAAATTGCAATTAAATAATCCACGACAATTCGGAATAAAAGAAAAAATAATAACGTGTAAAAATGACGCGAAGAAGACAATTAAGTGTTAATGCGTTGAATTAATGCGATTTGCGCCATGTGGTGAAATAATTGGAGAAAATTGTATTAGCTGAATTTCGCCCAGTGAAGCTTATAAGTGGTCGAATGTCTAGAACTTTTTACTCGATGTCTCTCGAACGTAAGCTTACTCGAGGTAATTCTGATAATGGAGCGAATTTGCAATAGATATAAAAAACATGGTTTAAAATGTTCGCCCCCCTCCCCATACGAATTCTATTGTAAAAGTTTTACATTCTTATAAATAAATAAATAAATTATATTGTTGATTCTATAATATATATTAAACTTATATATTCTATAATATATGTTACGTGCGGTACATTCATGCCGTTGTAAGTATTCTTATTTCAATAAATTTATATTATATATTTAATTCACATCGAGTATTCGGATGTCATCAATTGTACAATCAACAATACGAATTTGTGAGAAAAATTCTCAGTGCAAGCGATAAGCGATATGTGGTAACATTGTATCTCCTATGCTGACACAATGTTGTCACATGTCAGGTTTAAGAGAAAATCTCTTAAGCTAAGCTTAAGAGTTTCAAGAATAGCCTCCTTGAATCTTATAGTGTTTTCGACTGACACGTTAGTGGGATGTCACGGTCACGGGTGAACTTGATCAAGGTAGATACAGCAGAGTTACGCGATGCCGATAAAATATTTCTACCTTATCGGCATCCGCGTGGTAATAGATATACACCATAGCGACATCTATTACATATACTATAAAATAGTATATATATAATAACACATAATTAAATAGTATATCGTTTGAATGTGGTTTTACACCACATTTACGTTAACTTATAACGTATAAAACGAAATACTGTTGCAAAATAGAAAATTGTTGCCAATTCTTGTCCAAATGCTGCAGAGATTTTGTAATGCAAAATTATTCTCAGACATTTTTGTATTCAATGTCATATACAATTGATCAGACAAATGTCATTATTCTTGTGCAAAAATAATATTTGTACTGAACGTGTATAAAAAATTGCATTTTCTCTTGAAATGAACAAAAGTGCATTTTCTCTTCGAGAGAACAGTTCCATTTGAAATTATCAAATAACTTGACGAGACGTACAAATTATATTAAAACAATTTTGCGCATGCGCAAAAAAAATTTGTATTCATTTTGAAATATGTTTTCAAAATTTTCAAAATTTTGAAAAATTTAAAAATGATGTATGTATATGTAAAATTATTTAATAACATATTTTATGTAAAAAATTAAAATCAAACAAGATTAGATATTAATGAGGAATTCAAATTGATACTGCTCACTGCCAAATAATTATTGTATTTTTGCAATGACAATAAACGACTAAAGTACTCTTAGTGTCAAATAATGTAATATCATATTGTATATATATATATATATACACATAAAAAACAAACTGTTTGTCATATCAATATATAGTACGCATACTTTTTGAATTGATGTATTTTCGTCAAGGCTTCTTTTTTTAGGTATACAGACAGCCTGTCTGAGCTCTGCATCTGTCATGGAGTCAGTCAGCTGCACAATGTCTTCTACTTTTTTTACAAGTATAAAATATGGCATTATACAATACTTCATAACACCAGCTAATCTCAATTTCGTTTTTGATTTAAATTTGCCTAATACACTTTGATCAAGGCATCGAACTTCAAGCCTAAATCGTCCGTCAGCAATGGAGGCTAAGCAAACGTTCTTGGCCATTATATAGTCTTCACTGAAGTTGGATTTTAGATAAGCCTCGATAATTACTGAAATTAATATTATTTTATACTTTTATATCGTATTTTGCATCTTAAATTTTAATCTTTGTTCCCATTTCGTATACTTAATATATATAAAAGATACAATTGAAACCACAAATTAATAAAAATACTAATGTGTTTAAAGCATTATCGTTTATTTGTTAGATTTGTGACATAATAAAATTTATCAGAATGAGAATAATGGTATAAAAAAACTTTCAATTAAAATGTCTAAAGTACTATATTTTATATGAAACAAAATTAATTTACAAAACATAGTCAATAATATACAAAATTATTTGAGATTAAAAAATTATTATCTTACCATATTGTTCATCATAATTTACAGCATTTTGTACTGTAACTGGTTCATAATATACGTTTTCTTCATATTTCAACTGACAACAACATTGATTGTTGTATTGGGTTTTACTGTTAAGTCTATTGGTACATTACCCAAACTGAATTTTGCATTTCGTTCTTGGGCAAATGCACCATCGATATGAAGAACCTATGAATGCATAAGTAACAGAATTATCCAAAAATATCAAGTATATTATAAATAAAAGAAAATATATTTGTCCTTATTTAAATTAAAATTGTTTTCCTGTTTTCTATTTAATCTTGGCTCATTGTGACGCTCTCACATCACTTGAATCAAGTCATAATATTAATTATTATTTTATTAAACATATTTCTATAATATTAACTTACATTTTTTGTTTTAATGAGAGGTTTGAATCTATCTATGTCGTCGCCCCAAATTGTCAGCTGAGTACGCCAATTATTATTGGTCAACAGTACTTTAAATTGAGATACAGGGCCATTCTGTCTTCGAACATACGCAGGTCCTTCAAAACTGTCCACAAGTCCAATAAATTCTCTATAATAATAATTTAAACTTAAATATGCTGAAACATATATTGAAACCTTTTAAATCACTAAAATTTTAATGGAATTTAAATTAATTTTGTATAACTTACACTGTTCCGTCAAATGGCAATGAATTCAGGAAAACGTCTTCTGGAGAACAATATAGTAGCGGATCGGATGACATTTCTCGGTAAATGTCGAAATCATAATCGTAGCTGGATTCCTGCATCGCTTGAATGGATTTTTGCGTTCTTGCAACGCCAAGGAATGCTATAACATTTAATTTAAAAAACGTATTTATATACTGTACAAAAATTTCCAATAAGTGCAATTATATTTATATTATATTTATATTGAATACTTAATATGTCGTTCTGATATAAATTTTAAATACATAATGAACAAACTTTACTCCGTTGTGGTGCATATAATTTTCAAAGAATAAAATTTAGGGTGTCATACACAGCGCATAACCATATAAAATATATAATTACAATTAAATTTCAATATAAATAAAATATAACAATATTCACTTATTTACGTATCACTTCATTTAAAATCTTATTTGAATATATATATATATATATATTACAATTTACGTTTAACTTTGATAAGAAAATTCATTATACATACCTTATTTTGATAAATATTTGCGCCGATGTTCCTGGATTCTCAAAACCTCAAACTTCTGCAAACTTCCTCTTGATTTCACAAATTCACAAACAATGCAGCGTTCCCAGATTCTTCATTTGTTTTTAAATTTAATCTTAAGAAATTTTCAAGTAACTATCTGGTATTTATATAATTAATTAATAAATAATAATTAATTAATATAGGGCTGAAGTTTGGAACGTCTACGAGACGGTTTTCGTCCGTTGGAGCCAGACGGTAGAACTAATAAATCTGAACGCGACCATTCTCGCATTCACGAAATGTCCCTAGATACGAATATGTATTTGTGTACAAAACGATGGGTAAATCAAATAAAGAGTAGTTTTAAAGACAAAATACTTGCTACATAATACAGTAAAATAAAAATTATTACATATTATTGTTAATAATAACACATGTGTGTACGAAAACATATAATTCATATTTTTGGCTAATTCGTATCGACTGCGTTTTGTTTTGAATCGAATACTGATCGAATGCTCACGCCAACGCTTTTATGACAAGTGACATATATAAAATAGTGATACCTTTAGTGATTGTGATAGGGAAAATATAGAACCCTAATCCTAAAACAGATAGCATCATTTGCTTAATCAAGTATCTTCATTTGAGCAGTTTCACGTTAAAAACATACTTTGTGGATTATCATTTGTGTCTCAATTATTCATTTTTGATGTGAAAAAGTAATGTTTTACGATTTTGAAAAGTTTGGTGTTGTTAAGTTTTGACTGTATATATTGTAAGTAATAAATTGTATTTTAATGATTTGTTAAGTAACGATGTAAAGATATAATTTCAATCGTTTTTTCTGAATCTGCGAAATAATTGTAATAAATAAAACTTTTCATTTGATTAATTTTTACAAATTAAATTGTTTTCTTTCTTCTCCTTCATCTAAATTATCAAATTTTTTATGATTGAAGAAAATATTATTTCATACAAATATTTATGAAATTGATTAAAATTTGGTAAATTAAATGTATTTGTTATATTTACGTATCATTTGAGTAGAAAAGTAACCTTAAAATTTAAATTACCACTTCATTTAAAATCTTATTTGATATTTAAATCTGGATTGACATATTTTTCATTTTTGTTCTGAATAGACTAAATTTGACTGGAACCTTAATAATTCATTGATTTTTCAGCGGATAGTTGAACCAATATATAACCTGATACTTCAAACCGATAATTGAACCGATAATTTAACCGATAATTGAACAGATATTTGAACCGATATTTGAATCAATATATAATAATTGACGTGTTATTTGCAACACAAATATTTTAATTTGAGATTTTTGACATATTTGACATTGATATTTAAATTACATTATTGTTAAAAAAAATTGATAATGGGTCGACGAAAAATTATTCGTACTGAAGAAGAACAACAGGAATTTTTGCGCTGTAAAAAGCAACGTGCGGCAGAAACTCAACAACGATTTCGTGAAAAGAAAAAAGCTGAACAAAATATTGAAAGTAGAATAAATATTGGCGAGTCTTCCAGTTCATGCAGAATAAGTAGTTCGATAGCTAATATAAAATATTCTATAAATGTATCAAAATTGCCAAGTCCGTTTATTGTAAAATCCGTTTATTCTGCAAGTAAAGTGATGTCGCGTGCTATTACTGCATCAACATTAAAAGCATCTATTGCAAAAGTAAGCAATACCACATTGACAACATTAAATAATAGTACAACTACTACGTCAAATCTATCTAATACTGAAATTACAGACCAAAGTGTTCATATTGCCAAAAATGTTGTGACATCAAATATGCCTATTGCTGTTGCTGTCAACGACAATTCTGTTAATGCTGACGAATTATTTAACATTACAACCGAAAATGCTCAGACTGAAAAAGTGGTACCTATTGCTATTAAATACAAGGGAAATTCTGTGGAAGCCCATGAATTATTAGGAACAAGTGGTAACATAGTTTCAACTACCGCAGCAATAAGAAAAAAAAATATCGGGCTAACAATAAAGGATTTGTAAATCTAGATTTATTAAAAATAAATGAGCATTATATAGGGAAAATGGATGTACTTTGTCAACATTGCGAAGCAAAACATTTTAAAGGTGAAACAGTTGCAAACAAAGGTAACTCATTTAACGATTGTTGCAGTCATGGTAAAGTTATACTTGATCCTTTGCCACCACTTCCAAATTTGCTTCATGATTTATATTCTGGAAATCATCCAAAATCAAAACATTTTCATGAACGTATTCGAGGTTATAATAATACATTTTCTTTTGCATCAATTAATGCAAATTTAGTGAATTTAAATGGACAACGACTAGGACCGTACTGTTTTAAAATTCAAGGTCAAATTTATTATCAAATTAACACTGCTTTGTATCCGCCAACAAATAAAGAAGCAAGTTACGGTCAACTCTTCATTCTTGATAGTAATGAAGCTGCTGAGTGTCGATTAAATAAAAATTCGAATCTTGACGATGAACTGTTGCATATGTTAGATGATATTATTCGTAACAATAATATTTTCGCGCGATCATATCAAATGATGCATGAAGAAGTTAAATATCAAGAACAAACATTGGGTTCGAGTGTGCCTGATTTACAAATGGGATTCTTATCTAAAAATACAGGTATTGATCGTGGTAGGTACAATATTCAAAGAGTTAATGAAGTTGCGGCTATTTTTTCTACAACAGCAGATGGAGAAATTCCTGAAACTTACGTTACAATCAAAAATATACATGATAAAACTTTAAAAAATGTTAGTACAATGGATCCAAATGTAGAGCCATGGATTTACCCATTGTATTATCCATTTGGCACACAAGGCTGGAACGATGACATTAAACAAGCTAATGATAAACGTGTGACTAGATCAATGTATATTCAATACCGTATGGCTATACGTAATGATGACAATGTGTTTTTAATGGGAGGAAAACTTTTACAACAATGGCTTGTAGACAATTATGTTAAAGTTGAAAAAGATAGAATTAATTGGTGTAGACAGAATCAGAGAAAGTTAAGAGTTGAGACGTACCAAGGGTTGATAGATTATTTAGAAAATGCAGCAATTAATGCCAATGCACGAATTGGACGAGTGATGATTCTTCCATCGACGTTTGTTGGTTCTCCACGAAATATGATGCAACATTATCAGGACGCGATGGCTATTGTTCGAAAATATGGTAAACCGGACATTTTCATCACCATGACCTGTAATCCTAATTGGCATGAAATTAGGGAGAATTTACTTTCTGGTCAACAGCCTGCTGACAGACCTGATATTTGTGCTAGGGTTTTCAATATAAAAAAGATTTATTTGATTGATTTAATTGTTCGACAACAATTTTTTGGCGCAGTATTATCATACGTTTATGTCGTCGAATTTCAAAAACGTGGTTTGCCTCATGTGCATATGTTGGTAACGTTAAAACAAAATTGCAAAATTACAAATCCCGAAACTGTGGACAAATTCGTATCTGCTGAAATCCCTGATCCAAGTAACAATAAGAATTTACACGAAATTGTGATGAAAAATATGATTCATGGACCCTGCGGAGATTGGTGTATGGTGAATGAAAAGTGCTTGAAACATTTTCCGAAACCTTTCCATCCTGAAACAACAATGGATGAAAATGGTTATCCGCAATATCGACGAAAAGACACCGGTATTTTGTATGAAAAATCTGGAGGCTACATTGTTGATAATCGATTTGTTGTTCCTTATTGTCCGGAACTTTCGACCATTTTCAATTGTCATATCAATGTTGAAGTTGTGTCAAGTATTAAATCTGTTAAGTATTTGTATAAATACGTCTACAAAGGTCACGATGCTGCATCCGTAGTTGTAGAGGAAAATATGACTGCCAAAGAAATAAATCACGATGAAATCAAAGATTATATCGACGCTCGTTACGTAGGACCGGTAGAAGCGTATTGGCGTAACGTGGGAAAATTATTACAAGAGAAAAGTCACGCTATTATACGTTTACCAGTACATCTACCAAATGAACAAGGTGTGGTTATTTGTAACAATTTAGACGACAATAATATAAGAAATGCTTTGGAACGTATAACCATGTTAATCGATTATTTGTCATTAAATAAACGAGATGTTGAAGCGCGACAATATTTGTATGGAGATATTCCGTTATATTATGTATTTAAAAAAGTAATGATCAATGGAAGAGAGATTTTTCGTTGGGAGAAACGTAAAAATCGTTTTAACTGTATCGGTCGAATGTATTCCGTTAATCCATCTCAAACCGAATTATTCCATTTACGCGTTCTCTTGCTAAATGTAAAAGGAGCTACAAGTTTTAATGATTTAAGAACAGTAAATGGTAAAATTCATCAAACTTACACAGCAGCATGTTTGGCTTTGGGTCTTATTGAAGATGACGATGAATGGAAGCGTGCTATGACCGAAGCTACTCTTTGGATGATGCCCAGACGTCTTCGTTTACTTTTTGTTCGAATTTTAATGCACTGTCAACCAGTACACCCAAAAGAATTATGGGACGAATTTAAAAATCAAATGTCTGAAGATTACGTACGGCGATTTGGACAAAATCTAGGAATGAAAAAAGCTTACGCTCAAATTGACAATATGCTCCGTAAAGAAGGCTGGGACCTTTCAAAATTTCCAGAAATGGAACAAATAATGCAAGAATTCGAAGAAGAAACTACAGAAAAATTACAAAGGGAAGCTTTGATTGGTGAACAGCAGTATCATCAGCTTAATTTAAATCAAAAAGAAATTGTTAATCATATTTTGACAGTAACAAATGGTAATGACAAATCTCAATCAAAATGTGTCTATATTGACGGTCCTGGAGGATCTGGTAAAACTTTTATTTACAAAACTTTGTATTATTTACTAAAATCCCAAGGAAAAGTAGCAAGTACTATGGCTTTTACCGGCATTGCTGCAACTTTACTTCCAAATGGAAGAACAGTACACAAAACTTTGGGATTGCCTGTACCTCTTTTTGCAGATTCAACATCGAATATAAAAGTTCAGTCAAAAGAAGGAGAACACCTGAAAAGTATCGATGTTTTTATTTGGGATGAAGCTCCGATGGCACCGCGTTATGCACTCGAAGTGATGGATCGAACACTGCGAGACTTAATGCAAAATGATTTACCTTTTGGTGGTAAAATTGTTGTTCTTGGTGGAGATTTCAGACAATTATTACCCGTAAAAATAAGAGGCACACGTTCTGAAACTGTAAATCTGTCAATCAAATTCAGTTCACTATGGCCACACTTTCAAGTGTATTCTTTGACTGAAAACATGCGTACATTACCACATGAACGAGAATTTGCTCAGTTTTTGTTGGATATGGGAGATGGTATCTTGAATGATAAATTGGACAATATCGAAATTCCAAGGAGATGTGTAGCGGACTCGAATTCTGATATCGTTAACGACACGTACGAAGAATTAATTAAACGAAACCAGTATAGATCTGCAGCCAAGTGTGCTATACTTTCTGCTCGAAATATTGATGTCAACGAAATTAATGGAAGAGTTGTGACATTACTCGATGAAACTACAGAGAAAGTATACACAAGTGTAGATAGTGTTGAAACTACTGGTGACAATCAGAACATTAGTGAAGCCATTTTGACCGAATATTTAAATACTTTGAATCCAGCAAGTTTTCCACATCACGAACTTTGTTTAAGGAAGTATATGATTGTCATACTCATCAGAAATCTCAGTATTATCGAAGGATTGTGTAATGGTACTAGATTGTTAGTTTTAGAGTTGGGCGACAATTTATTGAAATGTGAAATTTTAACAGGTGACAAAGCTGGAGAATTCGTTTTTTAAATCGTATAAGTTTATACTGTGAAAACGTCTATCGCTTCACATTCAAAAGAAGGCAATTTCCGATAAAAATTGCTTTTGCTATGACTATTAACAAATCGCAAGGTCAAACATTTGACAAAATTGCAATTGATTTAAAGAAAGTTGTTTTTAACCATGGACAACTTTATGTAGCTTTTTCACGAGTTCGTTCTTGGGATACATTAAACGTATATTTGGGAACTGCAAGAAAATCTAATTCAATCAAGAATTATGTTTATAATGAAATTTTTGAATAATATTAAGACACGTATATAATTGGACATTGATATTAATTATTCATATTGCTACAGACATTTAAGAACTATTATTTATTTAAAAAATTTTGATTACAAATTTAATCAATGGTTACATTTTTTATATTTATTCCAATGTGTTACAAACTTTATTAAAATTTACTTTGGAAAAGTTTTCTCTGGAAAACGAATGTATATTGTAAATTTTGAGCAAGCTTCATACAAGTTTTATGTAAATATAAAGCTTATATGAATACTTACTGTGAGGGAAATTAGCATAATTATAAGTATGAGTAAGCAAACTTATGTAACGGATGAAATCTCATTTATATTAAGATTTCTACGAATCAATCAAATAAAACAATACAATCTAAATAGTCGATAATAGTGATATAGATAACAGACCGCACGTATGTGGTAACATTAAAAAATACCACATAGGTGGTATTATTATTATTAATTTCAATAATGAAATCTGACATCGTCAGTAACAAAATAGTCAATGTTACATCACTGGACTAGAAATCAAGAACCAAATTATTGGAATATACCTAAACAGTAATTTTCGCATCATCTTAACACACATCATATCTAATACTACGATTGTCTACTGCCAACTATGGGCATAAGTACAAAAATCGGATTGCTAGCAACGCCAACATCATGGGTACTGCAACTGGTCACGTTAACAGAATTTTTACAAACATTTTCGATGAAGAGCATATCAAGCAGCATTCCGGAAAGCAAACTACAGCAATTAACAAAATTGGCTCTTTTCAGAGCCACCAAACACATTAGAGATGCAAAATTTGTATGTATAATTTGTATACACCGACTAGCTTTGTAGTTCCACTACTTAATAAAAAAAATTGTGAAACTAAGATTTGTTTTCATTTTAAAAGGAATGATTTAAATCTTCAGATTTTACTGATAATTTGGTTGAAATAATTGCCCTCACATCATAAGATTTTTGTAAACATTGCTTTACGTATATTTTATGTAATAATGTTACAGTAATTTAATATTGTATTATCACCTATTGGAATATGTAATTAAACAAGGTTCTTATTTAAAAAAATGTGAATTGAACTTGAACTCGTGTGGCTTAAAGTATCCTTTTGAAGGATACTTTAAGTTTGATCTTCAACAGCGCCACTTAAAAAAATTACTCACTCTATATTTAGTTTTTATATAATTATTTACATTAAAATAAGGTAGGCTATAATCGATCACAAATCACACGAATAGCGCGCAAAGCGCGCTATATCCCTAGTCCTTATAATAAATTGGTGGTGTGACGCCCGAAGTTGGTCCTTGGTATCGAATGCATTGTTACCCCTTTATTCGTCCTGTGATTGGTCGACGATCGACGATGACGCGACCGCGCAACGAGGAAGCGCGTCGTGCGAGCGAGAAACGACGTTCGATTCGACGCCGAGTTCGCGTTTGATTTTGACACATCAATAAATCGACCGTCGATGACAGTTCGACGTTTCGGCGTTTATTATGTATTACAATGCATTATAACCTCCGCGTATGTTTTTGATTCGGTCCGCGCGAGGTTGTTTCGCGGGTGATTTAGTATATATATAATATAAAAATCTTAGCCTGGGTTCGTGCTTCGGAGCAGATTCAGATTCAGATAAGTTTCTTCCCTGTTAAAAATAATTGAATATTACTACGTCTGTATAATAAGATAAGAATGTTCACTTTGTGATCAAATGTATTTCTTCCTTTTTCAGATGTATTATAACTGGGCTGTTAAAAATGAACATGGAAAATTGGTAATGTACTAATATAAGATATATCATGGCAAATTTATATTTGATCCTTTGCCACACAGCTTTCACAATTGCTTTATGACTATTATTTCAGTACAATTATTGTAGAGGCTACAATAATGTTATTTCATTTGTATAATATTGGTTACAACAATGTACTTTTATTTAATATATTGGTTACAATAAAGCATTTTCATTTACAAATATTTGAGAAACTGTATGGAACAAATTTATGAAAGTCGATGAAATCCATTCGGTGTTTCTAAAAATGACATATTCGGTGCTTTAATTTCTTTTATGTCATTGACAGATTGCACATTTAAAGTTGGTGGTCGATTGATGGCCATATACGTCCTTCCGATTACTTTAACTTGTAATAACCATCGGTGACAGCTACCACCCAAAATTTATTGTTCACTGTTTTAATTTCTAAAAAAGGCGTCCTTAAATACGCTTCAATATCTATAAAGTAAACATACTTGAATATTTTAAAAATAATTAAATATTATATATATACAATTTCTTAATCTAAGCAAACGAAATAACATGACATTGCACTTCAAGGCCACTTTAATAATATCTCTTTTCTTCCACCAGTGGACAAATTGAGCACTGCGACCTATTGAACATTTCATCACAAACACAATCGTATAAAAAATATATAATAAATGTTTAACAAAATTAAAAATACAAATACTTTACATATGTAACATTAATATTATTATATTTGTTTTCATTAAATTGTACTTTTTTTAATAAAATTATGTTAATAGGATTATTAAATAAAACAAGTTACTTAAAAACATTAATGTTCTCGTAATTAAAGAACTTTTGGTGTTAAAAATAATGTTATAGCCAAATCAATTCTGTATTTTTATTTTTTTATTTATATGAAATATACAAAAATAATAACATTTGGGTAAGTTAGTTTATAAGTAAACTTTGTTTTTATTTATTAAATACTTTTTGAGAATGCGGAAATGTATGAGAAGTATGTAAAGAAAATCAATTATCAAAACATGAATGCAAAGCTGAATTCAATAAATTCAAACTGAATACACCAATAAATATGGTGTATATGGTGTATATATGTAAGCATATGTATGGTGTATAAATATAAATATATATATATATATATATATATAATGAAAACACCAACAAATGTATACATAGTGTAAATTATATTGTTTTCATAAATAAAAAAACGAAAAGTATATTAGAAAAATATTGTAACGTCTATATCATATAATACTCTTAAAATATTTAAAAATAATAAACAAATATATTGATATATATTCAAATTTGAAAACTGTGATCTACAAATTTAAATGTACGATTAAGCAAATTTCTGTAAATCTCAATAATTTCAAAATAATATTTAAAATACCGTTCGATACATTTAATATGTTATAAAAACTAAAAACTTTTGAATATTTTCCAAAACAGACATTACAATCATTATCACACAATTCATTGCATGATAATGTAACAATCGACGAGTGCACAATCGATGAGTGCACAATCGACCTCGCGTTTCTGTCGGTGTAAATGTACTCGTAAGAATCAATTTATATCAATGTATATTTGCACGACACGACGTGCCTCCGTATAACGGCTAATCTCCTGGAGCCTGATTCTTGAATCGATCGCACCGAGTGCGAGAGATTTTCTCTCGCACTTGAGAACCGGCAACGTCACCGGCACTAAATCTGCTATAGTCAGTTGTACATGGCTTATATCTATATAGATATACGCAACTATAGAAAATTCGGTACCGGTATACCGATACCGACGTGTGTGCTCCAGCCTTTATGCTTTTTTTATCTTGACGGATATTATAGGTTATATGACTGTTGTTAAAATGACTTTTGTTTATCGTGAAAAAAACCTAGCATTAAAGGCTGGAATACACAAGTCGGTATCGGTATACCGGTATCGAATTTTCTTTAGTTGCGTATACCTATATAGATATAACCCATGTACAACTGACTATAGCAAATTCGGTACTGGTATACCTATACCGATATGTGTATTCCAGCCTTAACGTCAAAACAACTGAATGTTAAAATTCAGAGCGTCTTTTTTTCAAATTAGCCAACATATTATTTCTTGCTTGGCTTGCAGTGTATCATACCGGGCACCTTACGTTTTATAATTATATATTTTAAAAATTTAAACGCAATTAAATTAAAATTTAAGATTAAAAAATGAATAGAAATGAACAGCATTTGAAAAAGATTGATAAAAGTATATTTACCTCACAGGAAATTTTAAATGAATTGTGTGATAATGATTGTACATTGTAAGTATTTTGTATATATTGACTTATACTTTTATTATTATTATCCTATAAATATTATATATATAATAAATTGCAAATTAATTGTTTGATAAGTATATTTTTCGTTCCATTACTCAACACATTTTTGGTCCATATAAATTATAAATGTTCTTAATATCAGCGAAACACCTTTCATTTGTATAGCGAAATGATTGGATATGTTTCCAAAATTATGCAATCCAGAAAATATGGCCCAAATTTAGAAAAATCGATTTTTCAATTTATTTTAAATAACGCTTCTGGACAATCGATACAAGTTGTTTGCTGGGATGAATTTGCAATGAAATTCGAAAACATAATAACAGAGACTGGAATGGTAAGAAATAGTGTTCACCATACCATAATTTAATATCTAAATACATACTTTTCATCAAACAAAAAAACATTGGTTTCCATTGATGGCTACTTTGTATTAAAGCAAGTCTTATTTTGATACAGTTTTCTGCCTTTGTATGGGTAAGGGTTGAGTAATAATATAAGTTATGGTAATATATAAAAGTTAAACCAAATTCCATCAAAGCATAATTAAAATTAATTTTAATATTATTTTATTATATTTAAATACATCTAGGTAATCCATTTAGAAAAAGTGAAATCAAAAGTACCAAAAAATTTAAATTTTATTAAAAGCACCTGTAAGTTTGAATTGATGATTCAGAAATGCACCACACTAAAAATATTGGGAAAATATGAGGAAGCAAAACCGGAAGAAAAGCCACGTTTAGTGAACTTAAAAAACGTAAGGGAAACGGAACATACTTTAATAGGTAATTTTTATTAATATATATTGTATGTTTCCTAATATATAATATTTAATTATTTTTAAAATATTTAAGTATTTTTACTTTATAGATATTGAAGCGTACTTAAAGACGCCTTTTTTAGAAATCAAAACAGTGAACAGTAAATTTTTGGTGGGAGCAGTCACCGATGGTTATTACAAGTTACCCATCACAATCAAATCCTACGATGATAAATATTTGGACAATAATTGGAGCAAAGGCACAAAAATTAAAGTAATCGGAAGGATGTATATGGCCATCAATCGACCACCAACTTTAAATGTGCAATCTGTCAATGACATAAAAGAAATTAAAGCACCGAAGATGTCATTTTCAGCAACACTGAATGGATTTCATCGACTTCCATAAATTTTGTCCATTAATTTGTTTCATACATTTTTTCAAATACGTATATGAAAATGCTTTATTTTAACCAAAATATTAAATAAAATTTCATTGTTGTAACCAACATTACAAATGAAATAACATTATTGTAGTCTTTAACGCTTTAATAAAAATATTTCAACTTTACTCCTTATTCGTTATTCCTTATTCCATTCCATTGTTTATGGTCCCTAATGGCAATGTTCAAGTCAGTCATTTTAACAACAGTCATATAACCTATAATATCTGTCAAGATAAAAAAAACATAAAGGCTGGAGCACACACGTCGGTATCGGTATACCGGTACCGAATTTTCTATAGTTGCGTATATCTATATAGATATACGCCATGTACAACTGACTATAGCAGATTTAGAGTCTAATGACATAACCAAGTTACATGTGTGTTGCGTCGTTTTATATCGCATAAGATCTACGAGCCACGTGCGAGTTTGTCGACGCGCAAAAGTATGCATCGGTGTGCACGCTCAGGGGCCTCATTCTTGAATCGATCGCACCGAGTGCGAGAGATTTTCACTCGCACTTCATAACCGGCAACGTTGTAAAACAAGCGTATCCGAGTGTACAGTCACTTTAACAACAGTCATATAACCTACAATATCTGTCAAGATAAAAAAAGCATAAGTGGCTAATATCTAGACATAACCATAAGTTATATGTGTATTGCGTCGTTTTATATCGCATTAGTTTGCATTAAATTGCGAATAGCATTAATGTATTTTAGCAGTGTTCTTGTGAGTGTGTTTCAAAAATAGAATATTTGCTATATTATAACTCATTTTTGATTGGCTATAAGTCGAATTTTTGGCTTTAAAAAGTTTTCTGTTTTTGACTGATTGTTATATTAACGATAAACAATAAATTATATCTATTGGATTGATTAAATAACGATACAGGTTTTTATTTTTCGTTTCTATGCACTTCTATGCAAACATAGTCAATATAGTATATTTCATATGAGTTGGATAATAAATGTATGTATATTGTATAAATTGTTTATATTATTATGTACTTAATTAAATAATAAATATTTAATTGAAAGAGTTGTTTAGATTTATTCATATACATTAGCGTTAAAATTAACATTTTTAATTAAAATTGACCCTTGTTTGTGTTTAAATCTGAATTACTATTTAATCTGAAATATTAATTGATTCATCTATAATTAAAATTATGAATTAATGTGTATTTGATGTTTGGATTAGTAATTTATCTGTAATTTTAAGTGGTAATATTTGTTTAGAATTTTCATTGATATTGATATTGACCTGATATTTGAACTGATACTCGAATTGATATTTGAACTGATACGAGAACTGATATTTGAACTAGACTTGGTGTCTTTCGATCTAAATGCTTTTCAATATTTGATTTGAATTTCAGTTTTATTTGATTGGAAAATAATTTCATATTAAAACAGATATTTTTGAACTGATATTTGACTCTATATTTCTGAACTGATAGTATGACCTGATATATTTGAACCGATATTTTTGAACTGCTATTTGATATTTGACTTCAATCTCAGATATTATTTGACTGAGTATTTAATTTATGTTATTAATATTAAAATTTGACAATTAACTAAGAGTGAATAAATACATTTATACTTGAAACACATATTTTATTTAACTGTAAATGGTTTTATTTTTATCTAGAATGTAGTATTTTCTTGATTTACAATTTAAATCGCTATACTTGAGTTTAAATTTGAATTTACATTTGAATTTAATATTTTCTACCTAAAAAATTGATAATGGGTCGACGAAAAATTGTACGTACTGAACAAGAAGAAGCAGACTTTCAACGTATTAAAAGAGAACGACTGGCTGAGAAGCAACAAAAATGGCGTGATGCAAAGAAGAAATCTGTAACTGGAGGTACTATTAAAAGTGTGATTGATATTAATGAGCCTTCGACTTCCTGTGGAACCAAAAACTTAAGTAACATATGTAATTCTATAATGACCACAAAAGCGATGATAAGCCCCATTATTATGAAGACAGTTTATTCTAAAAATAAATTTATGTCTCGTGTGATCACTACATCCACCTTAACAACTTCAGTTGCAAAAGTACAAAGTGATACAATGGCATTATTAAGTAATGATACTGTAAAGGGAACAAATATTATATCTACAGCTATTAATCAAAGCGTTGAAGTAAAAAATGTTACATCAAACAAGCCTGTTGCTATGGTTGTTGATGACAATGCCGTCATACATAACGTAGATAAATTATCAGGACCAAGCAATGCCGACGCCTTAAATAATGCAGTAAAACGAATGAAAAATTGTAGAGCTGCTAAAAAAGGATTTGCAAATGCAGAATTATTAAATTTAAAGGATCACTATGCAGGGCAAATGAACATACAGTGTCAACATTGCGGAGCAAAACATTTTCAAGCAGAACAAATTTCAAATAAAAGTAACTCATTTAATGATTGTTGCAGTCATGGCAAATTTACACTTGATCCTTTGCCACAACTTCCACAATTGCTTCATGAACTTTACTTCGGAAATCATCCAAAGTCGAAACATTTTTATGAACACATTAGAGGCTACAATAATGTATTTTCATTTGCATCATTGAATGCAAATTTAGTAAATTTAAATGCGCAAAGATGTGGGCCATATTGTTTTAAAATTCAAGGACAAATCTATTACCAAATTAACACTTCTTTGTATCCAGTAACAAACGAACAAGCAAGTTATGGTCAACTTTTCATTCTTGATTCTAATGAAGCTGTTGAATGTCGTTTGAATCAAAATTCAAGTCTTGATGATGAATTGTTGCGTATCTTAGAAAATATTATACGTAACAACAATGTATTTGCACAGTCGTATCAGATGATGCACGAAGAGGTTGAAAATCAACAACAAGCATTTGGTTCAAATGTGCCTGATTTAAAAATGGAATTTATATCTAAAAAAACAGGTATTGATCGCGGTAGGTACAATATTCAAAGAATTAATGAAGTTGCAATTATTTTTTCTACAACGGCAGATGGAGAGATACCTGAAAATTATGTTACAATTAGAAATAGACGTGATAAAACTTTAAAGTATGTCAGTACAATGAATCCAAATGTAGAGCCGTGGATCTATCCAATGTATTATCCATTTGGTACACCAGGTTGGTACGACGGTATTAAACAAGCAAATGGCAAACGTGTGACTAGATCTATGTACGTTCAGTATCGAATGGCTACGCGTCATGATAATAACGTCTTTTTAATGGGAAGAAGACTGTTTCAGCAATGGCTTGTAGATAATTACGTAAAAGTAGAAAAAGACAGAATTAATTGGTGTAAAGAAAATCAGAAAAAATTAAGAGTTGAATCGTATCAAGGGTTGATTGATTATTTAGAAAAAACTGCAACTGATGCTGATGCAAGAATTGGACGAATGATCATTCTTCCTTCAACGTTCGTCGGATCTCCACGAAATATGATGCAAAATTATCAAGATGCAATGGCCATTGTTCGAAAGCATGGGAAACCAGACCTTTTCATTACTATGACCTGTAATCCTAATTGGCCGGAAATTAGGGAAAATTTGCTTCCTGGTCAACAACCTGCTGACAGACCGGATATTGCTGCTCGTGTTTTCGACATAAAAAAGTATTATTTGATTGATTTAATTGTTCGGCAGCAATTTTTCGGCGTGGTATTAGCATACGTTTATGTCATAGAATTTCAGAAGCGTGGTTTACCTCATGTGCACATGCTGGTAACGTTAAAAAAAAATTGCAAAATTACAAATCCAGAAATTGTGGATAAGTATGTCTCTGCGGAAATTCCCGATCCGACTAACAATAAAAATTTACACGACATTGTAATGAAAAATATGATTCACGGACCTTGCGGAGATTGGTGCTTGGTTGATGGAAAGTGTTCGAAACATTTCCCAAAATCTTTTCATCCCGAGACAACAATGGATGAAAATGGTTATCCGCAATATCGTCGACGCGACATTGGTATTTCGTACGAAAAAACTGGTGGATATGTGGTAGACAATCGTTTTGTTGTACCTTACTGTCCTGCACTTTCCATAATTTTTAATAGTCACATTAATGTTGAAATCGTGTCAAGTATGAAATCTGTGAAGTATTTGTATAAGTACGTATACAAAGGTCACGATGTTGCATCTGTAGTCTTAGGAGAAAATGTGAACGATAAAAAAGAAATTATACATGACGAAATCAAAGATTACATCGAAGCTCGTTACGTAGGGCCGGTAGAAGCATACTGGCGTATTGTTGGCAAATTACTGCAAGAAAAAAGTCATAGTATTATACGTTTACCGATTCATTTACCGAATAGGCAAAGCGTGGTCATACGAGACGATCTAAATGCGGATTATATTGAATCTGCCAAAGAACATGTTACTATGCTGATGGATTATTTTTCATTAAATGAGCGAGACGTTGATGCGCGGCAATATTTATACTCAGACATTCCAGTGCATTATGTATATAAAAAAGTAATGATCGACGGAAAAGAAATGTATCGTTGGGAAAAACGTCAAAGATATTGCAATTGTATCGGACGCATGTATTCAGTTAATCCATGCCAAACCGAGTTATTTCATTTACGAATTCTCTTACTAAATGTAAAAGGATCTACAAGTTTTGATGATATAAAAACAGTTGATAGTGAAGTTCATCAAACTTATACTGCTGCGTGTTTAGCATTGGGTCTTATTGAAAATGATGATGAATGGAAACGCGCGATGAATGAAGCTACTGTTTGGATGATGCCTAGACGATTACGACGATTATTTGTTCGAATTTTAATGCATTGTCAACCAGTGCACCCAAAAGATTTATGGGATGAGTTCAAAAAATCAATGTCCGAAGACTACATACGCCGATTTGGGGAGACCAAAGGAATAATGAAAACATATGCTCAAATTGACAACATGCTCCGTGAAGAAGGCTGGGACTTTTCTACATTTCCGGAAATGGAACAAATAACTCAAGAATTTCATGAAGAAAATATGGTAGAATTGCAAACCGAAGCTTTGATTGGTGAAAAACAGTACGAACAGCTCAATCCGCAACAAAAAGAAATCGTTAATACCGTTTTACTTGTAGTGGATGATCATCGTGATCGACGATCAAGATATTTATACA
Source organism: Archaeoteleia sp. ZL-2020 (assembly GCA_022817725.1). Taxonomy (NCBI): domain Eukaryota; kingdom Metazoa; phylum Arthropoda; class Insecta; order Hymenoptera; family Scelionidae; genus Archaeoteleia; species Archaeoteleia sp. ZL-2020. The sequence continues at coordinate 9,643 of JABFOW010000009.1, read as the reverse complement.
TTGATGGTCCAGGAGGATCTGGTAAAACCTTTATTTACACAACGTTGTATTACTTGCTGAAATTTCGAGGAAAAACAGTGAGTACCATGGCTTTTACTGGAATTGCTGCAACTTTACTTCCAAATGGAAAAACGGTGCATAAAACTCTGGGCTTACCTGTCCCACTTTTTTCTGATTCGACGTCAAATATAAAAGTTCAATCGAAAGAAGGCAAATATTTGAAAAGTGTTGACGTATTCATTTGGGATGAAGCTCCGATGGCACCGCGTTATGCGATTGAGGTGATGGATAGAACACTAAGAGACCTGATGCAAAATGACTTGCCATTTGGCGGTAAGGTTGTTATTCTCGGCGGAGATTTCAGGCAATTATTACCAGTGAAACAGAAAGGTACTCGATCTGAAATCGTAAATTTGTCGATCAAATTCAGTTCATTATGGCAACATTTTGAAGTGTTTTCTCTGACCGAAAACATGCGTGCTTTGCCGCATGAACAAGAATTTACTCAATTTGTGTTGAACATGGGCGATGGTCTCTTGAACGATCAAATGGACAATGTCGAAATTCCTCAGAGATACATAGCGGATTTAAATGCGGATATTGTGGAAGATACGTATTCGGAAATGATCAAACGTAAACAGTACAGATTGGCAGCCAAATGCGCCATACTATCTGCACGAAATGTTGATGTCAGCGAAATTAATGAAAAAGTAATCAATTTATTAGATGAATCCACAGAAAAGGTTTATACAAGTATAGATACTATTGAAATTACCGACGAAAATAAGGATACCACTGAAGGTATTTTGACAGAATACTTAAACACTTTAAATCCAGCAAGCCTTCCACCGCACGAACTTCGTTTGAGAAAATATGCGATTATTATGCTCATCAGAAATCTCAGCATTAGTGAAGGATTGTGCAATGGAACTAGATTGTTGGTTTTGGAATTGGGCAACAATATACTGAACTGTGAAATTTTGACAGGAGACAAAGCTGGGGAAGTCGTATTTTTAAATCGTATCTCTTTATATTGCGAGAACGTTTATCCGTTTACATTCAAAAGAAGACAATTTCCTGTGAAGATAGCTTTTGCTATGACGATAAACAAATCGCAAGGTCAAACTTTCGATAAAATTGCTATTGATTTAAGAAAAGATGTTTTTAATCACGGACAACTATACGTAGCGTTTTCACGGGTACGTTCTTGGAATTCATTAAAAGTATATTTGGGGACTGAACGACAATTTGGTTTAATAAAGAATTATGTTTATAAAGAAATTTTTAAATAGATGATAGTTATTAGATCTGATAATATAAAATTGATATAGTGAATTTTAATATTAAATATGAAATTACATTGTAATATTATTAACTATTATTAAAATGTTAGGTTGCATCAAAAACATTTTTAGATAAATACAAATTATTGAAATTAAGATTATAGGTGTCTGTAAATGTTATAGATATAGATTTAATGAATAATTAATTTATTATTCTTTATAAGGTGGTTCTTTGTAATCTACTAATTTTATTTTTAGGTAAGTAGTAAAATATATTTTTTTTTAAATTTTAATTAAATGTATGTTATATTTACATATTATAATTATGTTTTTCTGTTACAGAATATCATATAACTATTTCAATCATTTCTTTGATTATTTGATCAATCAATCAATAATTAATACGAAAAATGGTGAATACATCGAGAATATAATAAGCAAGGTAATGTTAAAAGAGAAAGATGATAATTTTTACATTTAAATATAATAATTATAAATTTTTTAATTTAAATTTGTTCGGTATGTCGATATTGTAGGTGTTTTGCTTGAATGAGTAAATACATTTTTGTTATAATAGGTTTAAAAAAGGCGAAAAATTGGGCGAAAATCAGGAACGCCTTAATACAGTTTATGGCAATTTTTCGTCATCGCTTGTCAGTGTAAAATAATGAGCGAAACAGTTGTGCATGAAAGAAAAATTTCTCCAAGTCAATCCTTGCAACGGCTGTCTGGCATCTGCAGAATGACAGTAAAACATCTTGCAACTTGCAGATTAATATGTGTTTAGTCACCAGCCTTTGAAGATTAAAGTGATTATTGCGGAACTGAAACTTTCTAAAAAAACTATGTTACAAAAGTGAACCTCTTCTGCTCGGCGTCCGTGCATTGAAACCAATGTTATTAAGTCAACAATTTATTGTTAATTTTTTCTACTTTAGAAATTGATATTATGTCAGTATAATTTAAAATTAAAATCTAACGATAACCACGATTACTTTAATGGTTGTATTTATTTAGTGTACTAATAAAATTTGTTATATAAATAAAACTTAACACTCGATTTATTTTAATGTAAAGTAATATATATATATATATATATATATATATTTAGAAATATAAAATAAATTATGTATCACTTTTGTTTTACATTTTCTCCATAGATACTCATTGTCGAACATTTATTTATTAAAAGTACACGGAGAGAAAAATATCGTAAAGGCTACTAAAAAAGTTTAGTAAAAGACGAAATGTTTAGCCCTACAGTATTTTTCATGTAATGATTACCATAACATAGTAATCATTCCATGAAATATACTACCCGTAAATACAAAACATTTTAAGGCTGAGAATGTTGTCTGTTACCAAACTCTTTTAGTAACTGTTACCATATCATTTCTCTGTGTATATAGTTATACATTAAAAAAAAGATCTTAGAAATATGAAGAAATGTAAAGTGTAAGACTTTACATTTCTTGTAAAGTAAAACTGAGTCTGAGAAGAACTAAAGTCTGAAAGTAAACTTTCGGACTGTTTCATCGTTTGTCAAACTCTTTCAGAGAAACTCTGAAAAACTTCAAAAGTTTTAATATTAGATACTAATAATTTACAGTTATAAATTATATAAGCAGTTTGGTTTGTAATTATATATATTATTTATTAAAAATAAATTAACATAAATATTTAAATAGTTAAAATTATAAATTAAAGGCAGTATTTTTTAACAGAAAATTTGTTTGTTTAATAATATGTTATTCATATGTTTTTTACATTTTGTATCTTATCTTAAAAGCTGTTAAACTTATAAATTTCTTCTTATACATACAACATGATAATATCTATACTTAAATTTATTCAAATTTTCTTTTTTTAGGTATGAATGCTGCCAGTCGAAGATCAGCATCTGATATTGTCCCTTGAAGTGGCGTGATCTGTTCGGCTTCTTTTATTAATAAATAATATGGCATTTCATAGCATTTCATTATTCCCGATATTCGTAATTTTGTTTTGGAATTATATTTTCCCAAAATTGTTTTGTCAGAACAACGAACTTCCAATCTAAATTTGCCATCAGCAACAGAAGCAATACATATGAAAATGCCATTACATACGTCTTCATTAAATTCTGATTTTAAGAAAGCTTCAATCATCACTAGAAGAATATATATATATATATGTCATATTAATAAAATATATTATATTTATATTGTTTACTAAATTAAATATATATATTTCATATTTAATGATTATTAATAAAAATAACTTTTATTTATGTAATATAGACTTTATTTAGAATGTACAAACAAATTGAAAGTGGTCATATATATCATCTTTTACGTGCAAAATACATTTGCCATTTTATTTGTTACATTTAAAAAAACATTAATTGGAAAAATTCAAATTGATTTACACAAAGTGATAATCTAATTATTTACACAATTATTATATTTAACCATTAGAATAACATTATATAAAAATAGAAACACAATTTTTCAATAGTGATTTTTGATAAAAATTGTATTTAAATAATTAAAAATTGTAATATTTTCAACAGAATATAAACAAATCATTATTTTAAATAAATCTTTTTGTAATTATTATAATGTTCCAAATATAACCAACAATATTTTTTACAAAGTTACTAATTAAAGTTTAAGTTTATAATAATAATAATATTAAAATATTGATTGAAATGTATCGTACAAATATTAAACCTACCATATTTTTCATTATAATTCATAGCATCCTCTAATTTAATTGATTCATATTGTAGATCATTTGCAGTTTTTAATTGACCAACAACATTCATAACTGTATTGTCTTTTACAGTCAGATCAATAGGTACATTACCTAAACTAAATCTTGTATTGCGTTCTTGAGCAAATGCTCCGTCAACGTGGATTACCTATAATACAATACATTTACAAAATTACCAAATGCAATTACAAAATTAATTACATTTTATTATATTTACATAATAAAATATTGTAAATTTAATTTACATTTTTAATTTTGATATAATGTTTAAATCTCTCTATATCATTTCCCCAGATTGTTAACTGTACACGCCATTTGTTATTAGTCAATATAACTTTGAATCTTGAGATAGGACCTTCTTTTCCTTTCACATACACTGGACCTTCGAAGCTGTCAACCAAACCAATAAACTCACTGAAATATAAAAGTATTGTAAAATAAATGTCTCATAAAATTATATGTACCAAAATATATTCACTTTATCCAATAATTATACATACATTGTGATTTAAATAATCAAAAATATAGAAATATCTTTAATCAATTTAAAATAGAATATTCATAAAAATTAAAATGTGTAACATGTGTAAACAACAAATTTGTATCAACTTTGTTGTTAGTATAATTTTATGTAAATAACCGTTTATATTGAAATAAATACAAAATCATTAAAAATATTTAATATATATAATTTTAATATAAAAATTACAAACCAATTCCTATGTTATGTATATTAATTATAATTTATTTTTTTATATATTTAATACATACACAGTTCCATCGAAAGGCATTGAATTAAGAAAAACTTCTTCTGGCGAACAAAACTTAAAGGGTTCACTTGACATTTCCTTCAAAAAATCCTTATCATCCATATCAATGCCAAAAATATCCTCATCATTAACAGGATCAATCGCTCCATCAACGGAGTCTTCGATCTTCTCAACAGTATCCATAAAACTATAATATTATAATTCAATAATTTACAGAAATTAAATGGTTAAATTTAAATAATATGTAAAGACCATAATTTAAAATATATAAATATTGTAATTAACATGTAATTTTTATCAAATTATTTATTTTAATTTTACCTTGAGTTTCTTTCTCTTTTGATCATCATTCAACTGTATTGTTTGATGAACTGCAAGCTATACAATGATGATCTATATATTGAATGTATATGATGGTTAATTTGAAAAAAGACGATCTCAATTTTAATATTCAATTGTTTAGGGGCATGTTCAGAAATTAGCTGTTCATCACTTAGCTCTCGCAAAAGCGGCGAGAGCTAAGTCATGTGTTACGTCGGTAAACGCGGTTTGCCCAATATAACACAATCGATACCTTGTTCTTGCATTGCGATCATGCAAGACGCCGGTCCTGCGCGACGTTCTGGTTTTTGCGGCGAGCTGTGTTGCCGCACGAAAGGGACTGCCACCACCTTGAACAACGTTGCGCGATAAGTTGGGCCACTTTTCTCGTTTATTCGAACACGAGATTCGAATAATTACGACGGGATAAGCCCAAAATCATTCAACCAAGTGATCAAGATAAACTTGATCCTTGCACCCTGGTGTCACGTAATTCGACGGATAATTGAGGGAATGCAAAAATATATTGGATGAGGGTGTCGAGATTATGCCAGTACAAAATTAAATGGATATAATTGAATATCGTATTTATTATGATAAGATAGTTGATGACATACAAGTATGACATAAAACATAATTATAATTCCAGACAAGAAAAAGAATATATATATAATTCCACTAATTCTATCAAATACACAATTTCAATGAAGGCACAGTTATAAATTATGAATAAATGGTTGAAGAGACGATGGTTTTAGAAAATGATTTGATAAAGTTAAAGAAAGGTGATTTGAAAAGTAAAAGAAAATGATTTGAAAAGTTAAAGAAAAGTGATTTGAAAAGTAAAAGAAAATGATTATAAGAATGATAAGACACACGGTGCCTAATACACATCGCGCATAAGTCACATTTCGCAAACTCGAGGCTTATTATGCATTTGTAATGACCAATAAAAACGTCGATGTATGAGAACGAACGAATCAAATTTAAGTATGCGTATTGGGTATTATGCGCGATATGATTTATGCGCATTGTGTATTAGGCGCCATATGACGGTATGCGCGAAGTGAGGTATGCGCTGTGAATGGCAACCCGAGAAAAACATTCGAAATGTCAATCATGAGCTAAGTACTGTTTCTATGAATCTAATTATCGATCTATCACATGATAATATATATATATATATTATTTATTCTAAATTTAAATATTTTCATTCTTGCAATGTTCAAGCAATAATAATAATAATTATTATATAAATTGTATATTTGGCTTATAAAACTGGACCGTTCTAATTTGGGTCTAAAAAGATAGTCATAGCCCGAAAGAACCGCGACGTTGCAGGAACGTTGCAGGAACGTTGCAGGGACGTTACAGCAACGTCACGGTTCTGTCGGAGAAGTAAAAAAAATTTATATACTTTTTTATTTGTGCCACTAACCGGTCTTGAACGCCGTGTCTTCATCTTATAAAGCAAGGCACTTAACCATTTGGCTACAGCCGTCATATTATTATATTGCTAAATATTGAAATGATTTTAAATGTTGATTGGTATAATTAAAATGCATGTTCTAAATGTTAAAAGTAAATATTTTCTATTATTAATATTATATTTGACTTCTGCGCATGCGCATACTAATGCTTAGAATATTATTTTAATATATTTTAGTAATTTCTCAATAATCCGTGCGGTGACCTATGCTGTTCTTTTTTTTTAAAGCCGGCGTCATGAATCCAAGAAAAATATATTAGTTTTTCAAAGATATGACAAATTTCTTTGTTATATAATATTTGTCATTATGTAGTACAATTGGCCATGTCCTCCATATAACCAATGCATTTTAGTAGCAACTTTAAACTCAATTATCTTGATAATTTCATCGGTTACATATGCATTTCTTGTTATATTCTCATTTTATTACTGTTAATTGACATTAGATTTTAATTTTAGCCAAATCTCAAATCATCACAGTCGATGAATTTTCTACCTTAAATATATAGACTGAGGATGCGTTCTGAAATTTACTGGCAGTACTGACAGTTCCAAGCTAACCTTTTGCAAAAGTTAGGTTAAAAACAGTGGTAGAGTAGGTTGCTCCAAGTACGTCACCTCGGCCTCGTGAGGTGAGGCCAAACTCAATAAAATAAAATAATAACCTAATATATGACGTTTCGATTTATTTTTCAAGCCTTAAGACTCAAATAGTTTACCGATTGTTTTGATATTGTAATAGCCAAATTACCAGTAAATCGAAATATAGAAATATAGAAAAACTTTTTTTTTAAAATCAAATAATTAAAAGGAAATATAGTAAACTTTTGTCGTATCATATACAAAATTTGTCGACATAAAAGCAGTGTACAAAATATATAATCTATATATAATTATTTTATAATCTATTTATAAATTTTTCTTCCTTAATTTTGTACATTGCTTATATTTCGACAAATTTTTTAGGTGATACGACAAAAGATTACTATATTTTTTTTTACTTATTTGATTTGTATCAAAAAAGTTGTATATTTAGATATTTTGATTTTTTGGTGTTACGGACAATACAATATCAAAACAATCGCTAAACTATGTAAGTCTGTAGAAAGTTTGAAGAATAAACCGAAACGTCACGCATTAGATAATCGTTTTATTTTATTTTTTACGTACCTTAGAGTATATATTAAGAAATATATAAGGATAAAAGAAAGGGCCAAAGTGAAGCATATCAGTTTTCTTCTTCTGCTTATTTCTTTTACTGGCAGTGAGGTTAACTCATATCGCCATAAGCATAGCAATCATGTTCAAGTGAAGTATAGCAACCATTTGCAAAATGTTATGTGATGTCATATTCTCGCACACGATCGTCAGCGCACTCTATACAGGACCGCGGAAATTGTGGAACTAAACTTGTCAGGCGTTCGCTCATAACAGTCTTAACACCCTGAGAGCAAGTGACTCTGCTGGCTCACGACCCCGTGTTTATACGGCTCGAGGCCGGAAACGACTCGGCGGTCGCCGCACCAATCCGCGACTCACTCGCCGCGGTGCCGTGGCGCGACCACTGAGTCGCAATCTCGCCCTCCAGTTAGCGTCTCCCAAATTGCAACCTCTGAAAGCAAGATCGACGCACTCCCGGTGCTCGGGTACTGACGGCAACTCGTCCCAACTTGTTAACCTGCTTATTACGACTATCGTCGTAGTGTCACAACATTTCTTGATGAGGTTAAACATACTTTTCTTAATCATTGACAATTAAAATACATTAATATTATTCTAAAAAAGTTGTTTGGAAATCGTTATAGAACACATCTTCTTCGAACTCACTGAACATGTATGTTTGATAAAATGTATAATCAAATACGTAATAGTAGATAAATACGTAACTATGAATGAAATTAAAAGTAGAGAAAAAGTTTATTTCAAAAGTTTTTCTTGACCTTTTATATTAATAATTTTCAAGGCATGTAATAACGTCTTATAAAAATTATTTCTTTCTATATTTCATGTATACGTGTCTGTATTCAACTATATCAGTATTCCTATAGACGAGATATAGCGATGATTCACCATAAAGATGGGATATAGAGGGGAATGAATCGTATGTCCGTTCACGTTCTGAATTCGGAAAATCGTCGGCGATAAAATATTTATGTCGGTACGCCTCATTGCTCGCGTAAATGTAAGGATTTTGTGGCAATCATTTCTTGGGGAAAACCTGCACACTGACAAAATATGTTTCATCTAAGAATAGAATACACTTTTTATGTATAATTAAGTTTTTATAGTCGATATGAAAAAAGCCATTAATAAAAAATATAAAACAAATCATTTTATTTACGAGTACAGAGTTTATTACGTGCAAACATACTTTACTGATTGTTTTTTCATTTTCAATTTCAAAAATATCTATTAATCATGAATGTATACTTATACGCAAAATAATACGTCTTTCCTTACGTTGATAAATACAGTAAACAGGTGGTAGAACAGGTGGAAGAAGAGGTCGTACAAGTGCCATTTTATTATACTGCGCAACCAGCTGACGCCTACGCTCCTCGCCTTGATTATTCAAATATCGACCCCCTACATTAATTGACACTCAAATACAAATAATGTGCAAACGATGACTCGACATTTTACGTACGTATTTTTTTTAGGGACAAAAAAGCTATTTTCAAAATTTCCATCTGTTCCGATTGCCGTATTGTTCAAGCATTATTATTTTTAAAAACAATGGGACTTGGAGGATATTAATATCAAAAAAGTCCGAGCCCCAAGTATTTTTTAGTACAATGACAAGAATTACATATTAATATTTTAAAAAATTAAGTGACATCTAGTGGTCACAAATCTTTTTCAGTGAAAAATCAAAGTACTTCAAAACCAATGCTTCACATCCAGGTAAAGTGAATTGAATACACAGCAATGAATGACTAACTAGTGTATACCTTTCATGTAGCAACAGTGTTTGCAATTGATTGTCTAGAAAGTTCATAATTTATTGCGTGGTAGACACTTCATCG
>JABFOW010000008.1:0-31907 GCA_022817725.1 Archaeoteleia sp. ZL-2020 | reverse complement strand
GAGCGGCATAGATTCTTATGTTCATAGATCATTTGGCTGGTCGAAAAGAGGTGAATTATTGTATGGAGAAGTGTCAGGCAAGCGTTATGCTAGAGAGAGTTTTATAGCTGCAAAATGCGGCTCTGAGATATTAGCTCTGGCTTGTTTTAGAGGTACTTGCAATAGTGCACTTTTTAATATGTGGATTGAAAAATTTCTTGTTCCAGTATTGAAGCCAGGACAAGTTGTTGTGATGGATAATGCTGCTTTTCATAAGTCAGAAAAAACCAAGCAACTCATAGAGAATGCAGGCTGTACCTTGCTTTTTTTACCACCATATTCTCCAAACATGAATCCGATAGAGATTTTTTGGGCCAATTTTAAGGTCAAAGTAAAGTCAATTATTCATAATTTTCAAACTCTTCAACAGGCTATAGATTTTGCTTTTAATATGTAGCATACTTAACTGCCTTTACTATAATTGGAACACTTTACTTTTATAAACGAATGTTAAAATGCTTTGACATAGTTAAATCTGTGTAGTGGAAGTGTGAGACTGTGAAGTTCATCCATATCCAGATTTATCCAAATCTATCCCGCACCTGTTTCATCATAAAAATTTGTTGTTTCCTTTTCAAATCTCAAGAAGCAGTTATCTGTTGGACCATTTCTTTGTTTTGCTACTATAATTTCCGCTTGATCTTTTGAAGCGTTCAGCTTTTGCTGCCAGTCCATATTTTCTTGGCTATCAACTGGCATTTTTCTATCTAAATAATATTCCTCTCTATACAAAAACATCACAACATCGGCATCCTGCTCTATATTACCACTATCCCTTAAGTCAGATAGCTGTGGCCTTTTGTCGACTCTTAGCTCAACCGCCCTTGAGAGCTGTGACAAAGCAATCACTGGTATATTTAATTCTTTCGCTATCTCTTTCAACCCTTGCGAGATCTCTCCTATTTGCTCAACCTTATTTTTACTTTGTGATGTCACAGAAGACCTAATCAGCTGTAAATAGTCAACTATCAAAAGCCCGAGGTTATGCTGCCTTTTCATTCTTCTTGCTCTTGTCCTTATAGCAGATATAGAAAGAGCTGGTGTATCATCTATAAAAATTGGTAACGCTTTGATGTTTCCAGCCTCGTATATAACTTTCTTCAGCTCATCCTTACCGAAGATACCAGTTCTTATCTTTCTTCCCTCTATACCGCTCTTTATAGACAATATACGATTTACTATCTGATCAGATGACATCTCAAGAGATAGTATTGCGACTGATTGACATTTTCCATTAACATTTTCACTACTAGTTTCTTCGCGCAAAAAGAAATCAGCTGCATTCAACCCGAGCTTTATTGCAAGCGCCGTCTTACCCATGGAAGGACGAGCTGCTAAAATCAAAAGATCAGAGGCTTGCATCCCACCTAAAATCGCATCCAAGTGCTTGAAATTTGTTGGAATACCATCTGCAGCACCATGATTCTTGGAAATATATTCTAGTCTTTCCATTACCTGTGTCACTGAGTTTTTCAGAGGCAAGAAATCATAAGACCTTCCACCACCAATTGCTACATTAAAAAGATCTTGCTCAATCTTTTCTATTCTATCATTAATAGAAATGTCTACTTCTTCCTTGAATGCATTATTTACAGCCTCTTCTCCTATTCTGATCAGCTCTCTCCTTACGGATATCTCATATAACATCATGGCGATATCACGAATATTTATTATCACATGAGAGTTTACCGCAAGTTTAATGAGATAGTCATACGCATTAATCTCAGATATCTTAAATATCTCCTCATCCTCAAGAAACTTCTTTAAATTTAGTGGACTTGCTGTCACACCTTTGTCTATAAATTTAGATATCAATTCATATATTTTCGCGTGTAATGGATTAAAAAGATACCTCGCAAGAAAAAAATCTCCTATCTGATCTATTTTTTCGTTATCGTTTAATAATGCGCCTATCAAAGCCTGTTCAGCTTCTTCATTGCTTGGCATACTCCTTAATAACGGTTGATCAGACATTATAGACTCTTCCCTGATTTATAATTGTGCACTAGATCCACAAGGTATTCTACGTTCTCTATTTTAGTATTTGGCAGTACACCATGTCCCAAGTTAAATATAAAGCTTTTTTCACCAAGCCTACTCAGTATAACATTGGAAGCAGCTTGGATATCACTTTTTTCTTTAGTGAGCAATACGTTATCAAGATTTCCTTGTAGTACTAATTTTTTTTGCAATTCATCTGCCGCCCATGAAAGTGGAATAGTATGATCAAGTGCTAAACAATCAGGCATAACTTCATTTGCAAAATTTTTATACATAACGCCAGCACCCTTAGGAAAACATATCACAGGGACATTCGGAAAAGCTTTTTTCAGCTCTGAAACTATTCTCCTTGTTGGTAGTATAACCCACTTGTAAAATTGATCCTCTGGCAGTATTCCAGACCAAGAATCAAATAGCTTCACAACATCCGCACCGTGTTCTATCTGCCCTTTTAAATATGCTATTGTTGTATCAGTCAATAGGTCTATTAAAGCAGAAAATTCCCTCGGATTACTATAAGCTAGCCCTCTTATGTCTATAAAATCTTTGTTAACTCTTGAATCAATCATATAGCACGCAACTGTCCAAGGTGAGCCAGCAAAACCAATTAAAGCACAGTGAGGAAAGTTTTTATTGAGCTCTTCTTTAACTAAAGAAATAGCAGAATATACATTTAAAAATATATCTTTAGCATTTTCACGAGGATGTTTCAAAAAATCTTTTATATTATCTTTATTTAATAAATTTTTTATAAACGGACCAAAAGATTCTATGAAATCTACATCTATCCCAAGAGCATAAGGCAAAATTAAGATATCCGAAAAGATTATAGCTGCGTCTAAATCAAAACGCCTTAGCGGTTGTATTGTAACTTCACATGCAGCGTCCTTTGTAAGACAAAATTCAATAAATGAAGAAAAGTTTTTTCTTGTTTTCTTATACTCAGGAAGGTACCTGCCAGCCTGCCTCATTAACCAGATAGGTGTTCTATCAATAGGTTTTTTATTTAATATATCTAATAATAATTTCATAATAATATCTTTTATATGATGTAGTAGTAAGCTGTGTTAATTTGTTGATTATTAATTATCACCATTATTTATAACAATCTTATACAGTATGTTTATTTGAAAAATAATAACTAAAAAAATAACTCACAAGCTTCTAGTAATACGGGATACAGCTGATAGAGAAATGTTAATTTTATATTGAAAACTATTAGTAATTCGCGTATTCAACATACTTGGAATAACTATATTAGTATATAAAAACGTATTAAAAAGACTTCCAATAACATATGTAAAATGTGAATAGCGAGTGTAGTAATGTTATTATACGTAAATGTATTATGAGTTCCTAGCTTCATTAACATAATTATCAACATGAAATTATACCAAAGCAATAATTATAAGACTTGTTCAATGCTATATATAATGACAATATGAAATACTGAGGTGCTGTTTTTTTATACAAGCTCTCATTGTTTACTTGCAATTTATTGCTTCTTGCTGTAGTTGTAATCTTACAGATCGCTATAGTCTCGGGTTAGAATTGCCTGCGCTTGGCCTTGTTTTTTTGTATCTAATATATTGTGCAGCTTGTATTGGAAATATCCAGTGCCTAGATTAGCTAGCGGAGTTGCTTAGTGCTATATATAGATGGCATAGACACAAATGTATGAAAGTGATATGCTGAAATCGAGAGAGCAGCAAACTAGTTTGCGTGTTGCGGCTTGAGGTTTGCGTGATAATCAATTTCAGAAAATAGACTAGCATCTTACTTGTTTTTCTCTGGTGATTTTATTCGCCATTTTCGTGAGATTACGACAGTTTGATGATGTGATTAAATATAAAAACAGCAGCTGACGCTAATGCTTGAGCATTATGTAGTAACATTAGGAAACTGAAGAATTTGGTTGTCATATAAGCAAAAGCATACTGATGTTATGAACTAAGTTGCAATTGATAGAGAATGTCATCCACTAGGAAAGTGATTGATTCGCATATACCACTGGTTATTCGCGTATTTTAGGCTTTTGCTGAGAATGATATAGTGAAAAGAAAGCTGTTTATTAGAGTATATTAGGTTGTTGGCTGCGTTTTATTTTTGCATGGATACAAAAAAGCGTCTGTATGTTTAAAAGCATGTTTATGATCTAAGTAGTGTCGTATGACGGCACGTTTTAGCGGATTTCAACAAAATTTTCTAAAGCTGAAGTGTTGCGCTGTAGAGCTGATGGAAACCTTGTAAAAGTTACATCAAAAGCGGACCAAAAGTGTCATAGATAAGCAGTTAGATAGTTTTTGAAAGTAGGATTTGCTTGCAAATTGCTTTCTCGATGGTTTCATGTTGTGTTTTTCTAGACTCCTTCCCCTACGCGAATTAGTGAAAGTCGGTTTTTGGTTCCAATCATGAAAGACTACGCATTCTGGTAGTTTTTACAAAATAATTTTAATCTTCATATGATAATTTATGCATACAAAAAATTGGCGTAATCAAAAATCATCTGCAACGAATAATGATTCTAACGATGCGCCATTCGATTCCCCTTTTGATGGAGTTAATCATGAGGTACAAGGTACATTTCTCTCTGATAATTTTAAAGATAATGACAGTAGTAATAAAGAGAGCCGCAATATGCGTAAAACAGAAGGTTTGAGAACTAAGAAAAGCACAGGAGAGGCTCAACATACGGAATTTAGAAAGGTTGGGTGTCCGTCATATGCTTCTAAAAAGATATTATCAAAGTCTTCTGAGAGTCGTGGAGTACCTGAGGATTCTGGTGAGCAACAGGCAGCGAGATTTAATTCTGATATACCAGATGGGTTTCAAGGAGCTGACAATGGTGCTAAAAGAGTTAAGACACGTGGTACATATTCGCATGCACAAACTGAGCATGAAACCTTGGGGCAACGAAGCCAGAATAGAGGCGGAGATGGACATATAAGAGAACAAACAAGCAGCAATCCTATTCATTCTGATACAGAAGAATCTAAGTGGAATGTGCCTGGTACAGAAAATGGAGATGGTATTGAAGAAAATAATAATAAGTATCAATTTCGAAACAAGGTTGGTGTTTTGGATTTGACGCGAAATTCAACAGAAGTAAGAAAATGGCACGACAGTTCATCGAGAACAGAAAATAGGCAAAAACACGTGGAAGATGCAAGAAATGAGGTTCCAAAGGCTAATGTGAACTTAAAAGATTTAAAGAATAAGACAGCGGAAGAGTTGTTGAATTTGGCTGAATCTTTGAAAATAGAAAACCCTAGTTATTTACATAAACACGATTTAGTTTTTGCTATTTCAAAAGTATTTGCAGAGCAAGGTACTATGATCGTAGGTGACGGTATGTTAGAAATTTTGCAGGATGGCTACGGATTTTTGCGTTCGTCTGAGGCAAATTATATTCCTGGGCCAGATGATATATACGTGTCTCCTGTATACGTCAAAAAATTTGCTTTAAGAACGGGTGATACTATTATTGGGCCTATTAGGGCGCCTAAGAAAGGAGAGAGATATTTTGCTCTCACAAATATACATACACTCACAGGTCTCGAAATATCAAAAAATAAGCACCGCGTGCACTTTGATGATTTGACGCCTATCTATCCCATGACGCAGATTAAACTCGAGACCGTAGAGCCGCAGAAAGATTTTAGTGGAAGAATCATAGATATGGTAGCGCCACTTGGTAGAGGACAAAGAGCTTTGATTGTTGCGCCACCAAGAACTGGAAAAACAATATTGATGCAGAATATATCACACTCAATTACTAGCAATTACCCAGAAATTCAATTAATAGTGTTATTGATTGGAGAGCGACCAGAGGAAGTCACAGACATGTCGAGATCTGTTCGTGGTGAGGTTGTCAGTTCTACATTTGATGAGCCTTCTTATCGCCATGTGCAGCTTGCTGAGATGGTTATCGAGAAAGCAAAGCGTATGGTTGAGCGTGGACAAGATGTTGTTATCTTGCTTGATTCTATTACAAGGCTTGCACGTGCTTATAATGACGTTGTACCATCCTCTGGTAAGGTATTAAGTGGAGGTGTAGATTCTAATGCACTACAGAGACCAAAGAGGTTATTGGGAGCTGCGAGAAATACAGAGGAAGGTGGTTCTTTAACGATAATTGCGACTGCACTTGTTGAAACTGGCTCTAAAATGGATGAAGTGATATTTGAGGAGTTTAAAGGTACTGGTAATCTTGAGATAATACTGGATAGAAAAATATCTGATAAAAGAATCTTCCCAGCGATTGATATAGTCAAATCTGGTACAAGGAAGGAAGATCTACTCATCGACAAGGCAACATTAGCTAAGATATGGGTATTGAGGCGTGTTATGAACCCTATGGGAGCAAATGAAGCTATAGATTTTTTGAATGACAAATTACGCTATCATAAAAACAATCACGAATTTTTTGAACAGATGAATACGTATAAATAAGCGTAAGGTGAGTTAATAATATATTGAAATTTCAATTTTAATTGGCCTATAAAAATAATATAAGAATTATAGGACAACTTTAAAATAAATTTTATGAAAAAACTCCTTTTAAGTATATTTCTTATACTGCAAGTTGCGGCTTCGGCTTCTGCTGCAGAAGATAGAGCGTGCTATAAATCCTTTTATAAAAATAGAAATACAGAATGTATAGATACATTCAATTAGAGATGTAAAAAGTTCTGAGGCAAGGGTAAGAACAGACCCGCGCTCAAATGGCGGTGTAATAGGGATGTTTGCCAGTATATTTAGCACATCTCAGAAGGAAAGGCGTTATATCTTAGATAAAGAAAATACCGATTTTCAGAAGACTATTTATATTGAAGCTCTATATGTGGCTTGTTGAAAGAGGCTGAAGATTATGCTGATAAAAATAAATTGCACGAGGTTTTTCAAATATATAAGAGCAACAATATCAAGATACTAGAAGACGTTAGGCCAGTTGATGGATACGATAATGACTTGTTAATCGGTGCTTATATGGCTTCTGGCGATACAAAGTATATCGAGAGAATTTTGGATGGATATAAGAGTATGGATGATGAAATGGCCACTATTGCTTTTCGTATTGCGATGCTGACTTGGGAATTTGGACCAAATCTTATGCCAAAAGGTAGAGAGACCGTTATATTTGACGCTGTATGCAAAAAGTATGAATGCAAGAAGGACACCAAAAACATTATGAAGGTTATGACTTTGTCTTCTGGACTATGGGCAGTAAAATCGCTTGCAACAAAAGATAAAGGAATTGAGAAGGCATTGGTCGAATTTTTTAAACATGATGCACGTTTAGAACGCTTATATTCAATAGAGGCAAATGATTTTGCTAATTATAAGATGATGTTAATGGTATATTCTGCTAAAAAAGATAAGAGTATTAGTGACACACTTTCGATTTATGAGACTCTAGGTTCTGGAAAAGATGCCTTCGATGCTTTTAAAGCTGCTGCGAAATCTGCGGAAGAAGACAAGCCGCAAAACTCAAATATCGCTAAATGAACGCTGTGCCGTTTTATAATTCAGGGGATGGATTTTATACATTAAACCTAAAGTGCAATACATCCCCATTTTGCACAACATATTCTCTGCCCTCAAGGCGCAATCTTCCTGCTTCTTTTGCTCCTGCTTCGCCACCATATTTTATATAATCATCACACCCTATAGTTTCTGCGCATATGAATCCGCGCACAAAATCTGTATGAATAACACCAGAAGCGAGCGGAGCTGTGGTTTTTGACTTAATATTCCAGGCGTGAGCCTCTTTTGGGCCGATTGTGAAAAATGTAATTAAATCTAGTATTTTATAGCTGCTCTGAATTAATTTACTCAAAGCACTTTCTACAAGACCAAGGCTCATCAAGAATTCTTCTTTTTCTTGTGTGCTTTGAAGCAATGCAATCTCAGATTCGATTTGCGCTGAAATGATGATTACGTCAGAATCAGGGCTTTTCATATTGCTGATAACTTTTTTTGTAAATTCATTACCATTTATCACATCATTTTCAGAAACATTGCATACATAAAGCACGGGTTTTGAAGTAAGCAGTTGCAAAATATTTACTTCACTTTCTGAGATATCTGTCTGTTTAAAGATCTCGCGAGCTGGTTTACCTTCATTTAATATCAAAAGTATTTGGTTAATCAGATGTACTTGAGTAGCCGCTGTTTTGTCTTTTTTTGCCTTTTTTTCCAGATTTGGTAGGCGTTTTTGTAAGCTCTCCATGTCAGCCAACATCAACTCTGTTTCCATGATTTCTGCATCTCGAATTGGGTCTACATTTCCAATAACATGCACGATATCTTTATCTTCGAAGCAGCGCAGCATATATATTATAGCGTCTACCTCACGAATATGGCCCAAAAATTTATTACCAAGTCCTTCACCTTCACTTGCACCTTTTACAAGACCAGCAATATCGACAAAATCCATCTGTGTATGGATAATTTCTTTAGAGCCAGCAATTTCTGCTAATTTCAACAATCGCTTATCTGGAACAGAAACTCTTCCTACGTTCGGCTCGATTGTGCAAAAAGGGTAATTTTCAGCTTCTGCGGCCATGGTATTCGTTAACGCGTTAAAAAGCGTAGATTTCCCAACATTAGGTAAGCCAACTATTCCGCATTTTAACCCCATAAAAGCCCTATTTCATTTTTTATAAACAATACTACGAGAGTTATATCTATGGCAAGTAATTATTGTGTTGCGGAATATTGTGAAATATGTGTAAAGTGAATCCGATAGTGCAAATATTATGTTATGGTAAAAAACATATGAAAATGTTATGGTAAAAAACATATGAAAAAATTAATAAATTATTCGCTATATATATTATGTTCTCTCTTCTTATTGTCTAATATTTCTTTTGCAGCGTGCTACGATAAACATAAATATAAGGATAAGGCTTCTTACGTCTTTGAGTATGATACAAAAGAAAATGTAGAGCCAAAAGCTGAAGTCAAAGATCTTCAAAAGCTGATGCTGAAGGATAAAAACATGAATGTGAAAATGTTTAGTATGGCTAGTGCTAAAGATCAAGAGAGTGCTACTGAAAGCTTTAAAGTGGCTTTAAATAGATTGACAGAAATTCAAAAATCTCTGGCAGAAGCTGGCATTACTCCAGACAGAACAAAGCTGGAAGTGAAGATTTTTATAGGTGAAAATCATAATAAAATTCATGATAAAGTAAGGATCTTTGAAAATAAGAGTAAAGTAAACTAGTTTGTTTCGTACCGCGGGGGGGGGGATAAACCGCGGTATCATATAAAAAGTATCTACTATCTATGGCATTGTTAACAAAGTGCGAATTGACGATTAAAATTAGGGCACAAAGCCTCTAAATTGCGTCACCTTAGAGGCCATCTTTAGATCCAGAGTGAGCATTTTCCTGGATTGCCACAGTCGCTAACGCTCGCATCGAATGATTTTATTAACAGTCCCATAGTATTTTTCCAGTTAATTAATAGACCATGTCATCCCGAATGAAATGAGGGATCTCCTTTTGCTTGCGATCTAATGAAGAGATCCTTCGTTTTGCTCTGGATGACTATCTTTTACTGATTATCACACTTAATTAACTATCTAGAAAAGTACTATAGCGTTAATAAAAAGACTCATTGTCTCTTATATTTATCACTAAGCCTTACTATATCTTTTTCAGAAGGCCTTCCAAGTTGCACCTCCACAAGCTGTAATACGCTTCGCTTGGACATATTTTTCAGTGTATGTTGCGCTCCTTTTGGGATATATAAGTGCTCACCTGTCTTGATTTCAGTCGTTAAACATTCAACTTGAGCCACCCCAACTGCCACTTACGACAATCCAATGCTCATCTCTCTTAAATGCTTCTGTAGTGATATTTCTTCTCCAGGGTGCAGCACAATTTGCTTGACCTTAAAGTTCGCACCCTCATCTAAAACCTCATAATGACCCCACGGCTTCTGTATTGCGACTCTCTTTGAATCATCCTTTTTTCCATTATACATAGTTACAGTCCTTTGTGCGAGCGGCGCATTTTTCTTAATTAAATCAAGTCTACTTTTATCCGCGATCAGTAGCGCATCATTTGTATTTACAATAACTAAGTTCTCTACACCTACTGTCATCATAGGCTTATCATTATTGAATATATAACTTGATTGCACATGATCTGACAAAACGTTCCCAGTTATAAAGTTATTATCAGCGTCTTTGTAACTAATATCAAAATGTGATTGCCAAGAACCTAAGTCGGCCCACCCAGAATTTTTCAAGTTGTATAGCAGCAACGATTCGCCACTATCATTCTCCAATACATCATCTATAGACTGATTTTTATGATTTTCTGAATTTCTATATTCCATGTTGATAATACTATTGCCAGTTTGTGTGGAAACATGATCTTGAAATAAAGTATGGCAATATTCTGCCATTTCGGGCGCAAGTTTTTTAAAGACTGATAAATAATTTTTTACACCGCTTAAAAAATTCCCGCTGTTCCATAAATAATCTCCTGAAAGCAAGAATCTTTCAGCCTCTAATGAGTTCGGCTTTTCCCTAAATGATTCGATTTTATACAAATGTTTATTGATATTTTTGCCGCGTTTGATATAGCCATATTCTGTTCTTGGGCTACTTGGTTTAATGCCGAACATTATAATATGCTCTTTTACTAGATATTTTAAATTTGTCATCAGTGCATATATCTTAAAATTGCGGTGCATATGATGATCTGATGCAAGAATCAGCATTGTAGCATTCTCATAAACATGATTTATATACAATGCGCCCATTAGGTTTGCGAATGCTGTATTTTTTGATTTGCTTTCTAGTAATATTGTATACTCGTAAATGTTAATTTGCTCTAATTCACTTCTTACTAGGTCTTTATATATGCGATTTGTGATAATAGTTGGCTTATAAAACGATTTAGACACAACACGCAGCACTGTTTTCTGAAACAAGCTTGGTTCATCCCCAGTCCTTAAGAATTGTTTAGGCTCTTGTTCGCACGAAAGTGGCCACATTCGAAGCCCAGCACCTCCACACAAAATAACAGGAAAAATTCTTTTAGCGATTGCTAATTTCTTCATAAGCATGTAAACACCTTCCAAAATATAAATGCAGAGGCCCTTACAAAATGCAGCAAGATCCCACCCTCTGATTATTATGCATGGCTGATGCTAATACAGAATAGTTGAAATATCCAACGAGATTTAGCAATGATTTTCAAGATAGGCAAAAAATGCATATATTTTGAAGAAAATATTAATATTTGCATATGATGAATATTGTACAAAGCCAGAGTAGGTGTAGCAATGGTATCAACTTGACACAATGCTATATTAGTATATAGATAACTACTTAATGTTATTTTTCGCTTTGCAAGCTGTGCAATTGATGCCAGATTTTTTATATTTTTGGCACCGCAATACGATCTTGATCTTAAAGTCTTGCAAAATTCGCACCTGTTGTTATAAATAAAAATTGCATGGTACTGCTTTTGGTCTTTTTTTCTTGTTTTAGCATAGAGAATCTAGACCTATCATCATATAACACGGCGTAGTGCGGAGTTTGTTGACGATACAGATTGATAAATTTATATTTACTCATTTAATATATAAAATGAATATGCTAAAGCAAATTATAGAATTACCTGAAGATTATGCTCCAAATGAGAGCGAAGAATATATGAATTCTATGCAATTGGAATATTTTAGACGTAAGCTTCTTAGGTGGAAAGATAAATTGCAACAAGAATTGATGAATGCAACATCTTACTTAAAGGAAGAAAATTGGAATAATCCAGATTTTAATGATAGGGCTGCTGTGGAAGCTGACGCAGCACTTGAATTGCGTACAAAAGATCGTTGCAGAAAGCTAATAGCTAAAATAGATGACGCTGTAAAGCGCATTGAGAATCAAGAATATGGATATTGCGAGAAAACTGGCAATCCAATAGGCCTAAAGCGCCTCGAGGCAAGATCTGTGACAACACTCTCAATAGAGGCACAAGAAGAACATGAGAAATTTGAAAGAACTCATAGCGAAGATTAATGAATAATCATTAATCAATTGGTGATTTTATAATTGATATATAGTATATTTCAAGGTAATCATAGGCTCTACTAATATCTGTAAGAGGGAATAAGATGTCTGTATCTGGTGTTGCAAAAAAATTGCCTGATTATGCAGTCAATATAAAGCAAAATTTGCTTTCGATTTTTGTAAATAAAAAAACTGCACTAGAGAGCCCACAGCTATATGGGATTGCATTAACTGTCGGATATTCACTAAAGAATGAAAGTCTTTTAAATGCCATTCGCGCTGAAGCAAAATTATATCTCGAAGAAGTAGACGCGGAAGCTTGTAAAATCGCCTCTATCATGATGTCTATGAATAATGTATATTATAAATTCACGCATCACTCTGAGGATGAAGAATTGATAAACATGCCATCAGAGTTATATATGGATACTTTATCGAATATAAAGGTTCCAAAAAGCGATTTTGAGATGTATTCACTTGCAGCGTCAATATTAAACGGATGTAAGCATTGTATAAATGTGCATAGAAAAAAGCTAATCGCTGGTGGCATTCCAACTTATATCATACGTGATATAGGCCGAATAGTATCTGTTTTAAAGGCAACCAGTGACGTTTTAGAGATAGAAACCATGCGGAGTTATGACTTTATAGTCAGGGGCGCAGGTTTTGATTGATGTATTTACTATAGTGTTTTTGCGAATGCGTGAGTAGTAGGTGCTATGATGAGCGAAGTGTAGTAAAATCTGTATGAGCTTCGAGCAACGCCCTACTGGCGCAAATGGAAAACGCTATATGCTCTCAGATATTGGTACTGCAATATAGCAACACATAACACTTCATTGTGAGCGGTGTGGGCTTGGGCCTTTTAGCACCTAGAAATTCTAAAAAATCTTGATTATTTCGCGTAGCTTTGACAAATTCAAATTTTGAGTAACAGTGCAACTCTCAGATCTTGAGTATTGTGCAATTATACCAGTTCTCACAAATCATAGGATAAGTGTGCGAGTATTTTTCAAAAAGACGAAACGCAAATGTTCTATTATTTGTAAGAATTAATATGGGACTGTTAACAAAGTCATTGTGAAGGAGCGTTAGCGACTGTGGCAATCCAGAAAAATGCTCACTCTGGATCTAAAGCGGCCACTAAGATGGCCTCTAAGGTGACGCAATTTAGAGGCTTTATGCCTAATTTTAATCGTCAATTCGCACTTTGTTAACAGTGCCATAGTGTTTTTCATTTAAGTTAATAGGGTGTCGCTCCGAAGCTCATGAAAATTTTAGCATTTGACACATGTCTTGGAATTTGCTCAGTTGCCATAGTTATTGATGGCATTTTAAATTCCTACATTTTAGAAGAACAACAGTCTCAGCAAGCTGAAAAGCTTTTGCCAATGATTGAACAATTGTTGGCAAACGCTGGGCTGGTGTATGGTGATATTGATTATCTAGCAGTCACCATAGGGCCTGGTGGATTCACTGGTGTTCGTATAGGACTCTCAGCAGCATATGGGATTTGTATAGCACAGAGCATTCCACTCATTACTCTATCAACTTTAGAAACTGTGGTGTGGAAGGCACAGCAAGACATAAAATCTCCAGTCATAGTCGCGCTACATGCGAGTTCAGAGAAATTCTACTGCCAAGCATTTCCGCATGATAATACACACATAGCCTCAGATCTTCAAGACCTTGCAGAGCCTGTCATTGTCTCTTTAGACTTGTTGAATAAATTAAATACGCACTATACAATAATTGGAAATTATTGCTTACATAATGCAAACCAAGGAAAGCAGATTTTGCCAGATGCAAAAGATGTCGCATCATTAGCGTATGAAAAAGTGATAAAAGATGATATAAAGTTCTGTATGGTAGATTTTACTAATCCATCAAATATTCGATTCATTGAACCGATATATTTGCGTTCCTTTACATAAGAATTATTAGGTATTTATACTGTGTCACTTCTTGCTTCAGCTCCGATCTACAAACCTTTTGCTTATCCATGGGCATATGATGCTTGGAAATTGCAACAACGCCTACATTGGCTACCAGAAGAAGTACCAATGGCTGATGATGTATTAGATTGGAAACATGAGCTCACAGAGAGCGAAAAACATCTATTAACCCAGATTTTCAGATTCTTCACACAGGCTGATATAGAGGTGAATAATTGTTACATGAGACATTATTCGAGGGTGTTTCAGCCAACAGAAGTACAGATGATGCTGGCAGCCTTTTCCAATATGGAAACCATACACATAGACGCATACTCTCATCTATTAGATACTATAGGAATGCCTGATGTCGAATATCAAGCCTTTATGAAGTATAAGGAAATGAAGGACAAGTATGATTATATGCAGAATTTCAACGTTAATTCAAAGACTGATATAGCGAAGACGCTGGCAGTATTTGGGGCCTTTACAGAGGGATTGCAGCTTTTTGCATCGTTTGCTATGTTGCTGAATTTTCAAAGATTCGGGAAAATGAAAGGAATGGGACAGATCGTCGCTTGGTCTGTTAGAGACGAAACACTGCATACAAATTCTATAATACAATTATTCAGAACGTTTATACATGAAAACCCTGAAGTATCAACTCCTGAATTGCACAAATTTTTATACGAAGCATGTGATACAATTGTGAGTCATGAAGATGCCTTTATTGACCTAGCATTCAGCTTTGACGGCGCGATCGACGGAATGACAGCTGGTGATATTAAAAATTACATACGATATATTGCGGATCGCAGATTAAAACAGCTGGGGTTAGAACCGCTTTATCGCGTATTAAAAAATCCTCTACCATGGCTGGATGAGATACTTAACTCTCCTGAGCATACGAATTTTTTTGAAAACAGAGTCACCGAGTATGCAAAAGCTGCAACCCAAGGTACATGGGAAGAGGCATTTGAGAAGTGAAGCGCAGTTGAATATACATGAGAAGTGAAGCGCAGTTGAATATACATAACGACTTGAGCATTGAGACGATGGGCACCCAAGCGCCATCAGAAATTGAGTTATGCGCAAGAGGCTAATACCAATTCCCACAAATAATATGGCACTGTTAACAAAGTCATTTCGAAGGAGCGTTATAGTAAATTCTTAGCTGATTAATAGACCGATCCATTCTTCCTTTGAGAATTGCTATAAGGTCGTCGCCGCAAAGAGTGCGTTAGCACGACGTGGCAATCCAGAAAAATGACGAAGAGACTGGATTGCCACACTCGCTTTCGCTCCTTCGCAATGACGATTTTATAGAATTTACAAATCTATTAATCAGCTAAGAATTTACTATAGTAGGCGCGAGAGAGGCGAAGTGTAGTAAAATCCAATCCGTATAGCTTCCAGACGCAAGCCTCCCAAGTCATCCAGAGCGCAGCGCGAGGATGGTAATTGAGCATGCTTCTTTCTTAAAATCAAATAATATGTTGGAAGAAAGCTTTTTAAGCTGGAACCTTCCTCTTGATGACAACAGAGAAAATGCTAGAAATTCCGCAACTTTCCACAGATTAATTTCTTAAAAGGTATCGTCAGCTCTTAAAGGCCTTTTGTGCAAGTAGTCAAAACTTGCTTCTTTATCATATATGAATTCACAATGGTGGCCTGAGCATAAAAAAAGCCCCACAAAAACTTGCGGGGCCTCTCTCATAAAATTCTCTAACTAAAAGCAAAAAGCTCTTTAGAATTAAAACGCCATTCTAAAGCCAAGTTTGACACTGTGAGACAAACCAGGTTTCACTGTATAAGTGAAAGTGTTTGTTGTAGGTGTTGAAGCTAAAGCAAGTGTTTTAGTAGCAGTATCACCACTTAAGTTATAAGCTAAGTCAATATAAGCACCTTTTGAAACTTCAAAAGCACAACCAA
Organism: Archaeoteleia sp. ZL-2020; assembly: GCA_022817725.1. Classification (NCBI taxonomy): domain Eukaryota; kingdom Metazoa; phylum Arthropoda; class Insecta; order Hymenoptera; family Scelionidae; genus Archaeoteleia; species Archaeoteleia sp. ZL-2020. The sequence continues at coordinate 15,968 of JABFOW010000008.1, read as the reverse complement.
GACCTACAGTGTAAGCAAAACCAAACTTTTTAGATGTTCTTAGGCTCGTGATCGCAGTTGTTGATCCAGATGGCATATAAGCAGGAGCTACATTCAAAGCAGCAAGCAAAGTTACATCATCAATATTAGCACTTCCATAAGCAGCACCAAGACCAGCTGTTAAGAATGGAGTGAATGCAGAACCAGTTTGGAAGTCATAGTAAGCATTAGCCATCAATCTAAAATCAGTAGTTTTGCCCGACCACTCGATTAGAGTAGCAACAGGAGGAGTAGCTAAATTCATAAGTGGCATTTTGAAAGTAGCACTTTTTGCAGTGTATAAGAACGCCAAGTCAGTTCTGATTTCATCAGACGGATAATATCCGAATGCAACGCCAGCAGTAAGGCCTTTATTATAATTGTTTGTTGCTGGGGTATATGGTGCACCAGCTATTAATTGATACGCAGTACCGCTAATTAAATTAGCACCTGCAGCAGTAGCAGTAAGAGTATCTTTGCTCATAGCATAACCAGCGCCTACTTGGAAATACATCTTGCCAGCTTCGCCAGCATTAGCAACGCTCGCTGACGCCATAACAGCAGTCACGCTCAATAATTTAAGAAATTTGTTCATGTTTCCTCTAAATGATAAACTTATTCATCGTTGTATTTATAATTTACTGCACAAAAATCAAAGCACCTTGAACAATATCAATCGGCATGATTTGTGAGTATGTCCAGTCAAATACAAATAGATTTATAAAACATAATGCAGAGAGTTTAAAAGAACATTTTTCAATTTAATCCATTATGTGCAGTATTTTGTCCGACAGAGTGACTTTTATGCAACTATTTCACCTCTATTTTATTGCGCCACCCTATTTAAAATATAGTTCCAATGCGCCTCAGAAAGCGGCATAACAGATAATCTCGGTTGTTTTAATAGCAAAATACCAGCTAATTGCTCAGATAACCTAATATCCTGCAATTTCAATGTAGAAGAAAAATTAATCACATGTTCTACATCCACCATTCCAAAGTCTTTTGCATCAGGATCTAGATAATAGGTCTTTATAACCTTCACGACTCCCGCGATAGACTTGCTTGGGCTAGATTCATAAAAAAGGCAAAGATCTGAAAACTGCATAGCCTTCATATAATTCCTAGCCTGAAAATTTCGCACGCCATCCCAGCGAGTAATTTTATCCGCAATCATATCTTGCCACGAATAGCACGAAGGTTCTGATTTTAAAAGCCAGTGTTGCATAAAGATAAATACAAATATTTCTTAAATATATGACACATAAAAAATACATAAACAATATTGCTGACACTAACACGTATGAAAATAAGAGCATCGAGCAATATCCATATTTCAGTACGGATAAATCACAAACATCATATATGCAAGGAAAATTCGCAGGATATGCGAGTGTTTTTAATATAGTTGACAATACAAATGACGTTATTTTAAAAAATGCATTTCAATCATCAATAAAAAAACCAAAAAAAAATATTGCTGACACTAAAATTATTATGGCAACATGACGCCTCTAAGCCGATAGGTACTATAGAAAAGCTATTTGAAGACTCGCATGGATTATACGTTGAAGGCCAAATCTTCCTTAACATAACGCAAGGAAAAGAAGCCCATTTTCTGATTCAAAGCGGGGCCGTTCAACACATGAGCATAGGATATCAAGTTCAGGATTCTTACTGTGATGCAGGAGTTAGATATATTAAACAAATAAAACTCTTTGAAATAAGCTTTGTGACATTTGCCGCAAATTCAGAAGCGCAAATATTAGATCTCAAGCAAATAGAAAAAACACTCTACGCTTGGAAGAAGCTGTGCTAAATCTCCTTTGCGCTTATAATGAATAGGGCCGTACACCAACATAATCCAACATACCAGCTCTTTCTTTTATGAGGCCACACAAAGTTACAAGTACCGTCTCTAAGTAGTTAAAAACCCTCCTAGAGTGCACTTTAGTGACTCCTAAAGGATAGAGCAGAAGGTTTTAAAAAAGGTTTGGCTTATAGCTAAAGCGCTATATTAAAAAATTGGTGGGCGATAGTGGACTCGAACCACCGACCTCTACGATGTCAACGTAGCACTCTAACCAGCTGAGCTAACCGCCCACAACAGCACTTCCTGCAAACAGATTTACAGGTATAAAGTAACTGAGTGCCATGCAATACCAAATCCAAAAAATAACTTGAGCATTTGAGCTTCGTCTTTTTTGAAAATTTAAGTGTATCAATTTCTATAAAACAAATGTGCCAAAAGTGCAATAGTTTTGATACCACGGCACCACAACAAAAAATAAATTCTAAAACACACAATATATGAACTTACCAGAAATAAACAACAAAATGAGTAAAATTGCCTCAGAATGGGAGCAATTTAAAAATCTAAATAACAGAAAAGAGAAAGAAATAACAAAAAATGAAAGTGCAGATCCCATCACACTTGAATAATTACAAAAGCTAAATAATTCAATAGATGAAAATCAATTAAGTCTTAGCAAAATAGAAACGGCACTCTCCAGGCCAAGATTTAATGCGGAAAATAGCTATAATATATCCTCAATAGACACAAAACACCAAAAAGCCTTCAATACTTATTTAAAGAAAGGTAGCGAAAACAACCTGATATCACTTGAAACAAAAGGTTTAAGCGATTTTGGTGACGCTGGGTATAGTATAACGCATGATATGTCATCGCAGATGCAATATCTCATGGAGACCATATCACCAATGTTGCAAATTTGTAATGTTGTTGAAATTTCTACTGATGCACTTGAATTAACTGGCGAAAACTCCTCAACATCAGCAAAATAGACTAATGATTTTGATGGCAGCCCCGAATCAAAGGGATGCCATGAAGATTATGAGAAAAACCATACTTGCGCACTGTATTTATTCGCAACCAGAAATTTCACAATCCTTAATCGATGACCCACGCATTAACATAGAGAGCTGGATTACAAAAAAATTAGCATATACATTCGCATCCGCAACAAATCAGGCTTTCATAAATGGCAATGGAACAGGCAAACCAATGGGCATCCTCTCATATAAAAATGGGAAAGGACACGGAGAAGTGGAGCAAATTTCATCTGGTGCAGCAGGAAGTTTAACTATTGATAGCTTACTTAAATTATATTTTAGTATTAACGAAAAATATGCTAGCAACGCGAAATTTTTGATGAGCAGAAGTGCACTTCAATCGATCAGGATGCTAAAAGATAAAAATGAGCATTATATATGGCACCCAAGCGCAAAAATTAACACACCAGATACATTATTTGGCGCATCAGTGCTTCAATCTTCCGACATGCCGCAACTCAAAGAAGGCAGCCTCCCTGTTGCATTTGGCGATTTCAGCAGATTTTATACGATCATTAAAAAGGGTGATGTTAGAATATTGCGCGATAATTTAACAAGCAAACCACATGTCAAATTCTTTGCAAGAGCTGCGATAGGCGGCGGTGTTGATGATTTCTCCGCTGTCAAACTCCTAAAGATTGGTGCTTAAACACTGTTATAGTATTTTCCATTTGTGTTAATAGCGCGAGTTGCCGATTTAAATGCTTTAGTAATGAGCATGAAACTTGTTATATAAGCCAGTGTTATAGCGGCATTCTAAGAAAAGTCGTCATTGCGAAAGAGCGTTAGCGACTGCAGCAATCCAGAAAAATACTTTTTCTGGATCACCACGCCTTCTTGCAAAGGCTCGTGATAACGATAATTAACGGCTTTGCGGCTATATATTAATTGGCAATTCACGTTTAATAGGGTGTTGCTCGAAGCTCATGCGGATTTTACACACTTCGCTCTCTTTTCGCCTTATCAACGCCTCTTTATCTGTCACTCCACGAATAAATCGTGGTATGACATAATTTTCTTGAATTTTGACAAAGATACTCATTGATAAAAGTCTTAGTACAACGCAGTTTTTTATAAACTATGGCAGAGCTCACTAAACCTTATAACCATGATGAATTGCAACAATTCCGAAAGAAAGCATATCAAAATCTACAGCAAAAAAGCCAGCATTCTCCACCATCTTTGCAAATTTACTAGGTGCTGGAAATTTTCTGATGCTTTCGGCTAAATATTGATAATGCTCAGCGTGACCAGTAATCAATTTGCCAATTTTTGGGATAATATTAAAAGAATAGAAGTCATATAGTCCTTTTATATTAGCATTTTGCACAGGTGAGAATTCCAGACATAAAAAACGCCCAGCAGGTTTTAGAACCCTATATACCTCAAGCAATGCACGATCAATATCTACAAAATTTCGAATACCGAATGAAATAGTGCAATAGTCAAATGTATTATCTGGAAATGGTAAAGATTCAGCATTGCTACATACCCACGATATAAGGTTGATATGCGAATTATTGTCTATGCTTCTGTCTTTCCCAACTTTCAACATAGCCTCATTTGCATCACACACAAAGGCACGCCCGCCGCCATTTTTCAAAAATCTGTGCGCTATATCTCCAGTCCCGCCAGCCAAATCTAAAAGAAGGCCTCCAGAATTTTTTGGGAGCATATTGACCAACTTGCTTTTCCACAATCTATGGATACCAGCACTCATCAAGTCGTTCATCATGTCATACTTAGACGCAACATCTAAAAAAACACTACGAACTTTTTCACTCTTAGTCTTAGCGTCAACAACCTCAAAACCAAAATTGTGTGCTTCTGAATCAGCAAGCTTATGTTTTTTGACTTTTGACATTCGAGTAATTACTTCTTGGCAACGAAGCTCATGCCATTAAATCTATTATTAAATTTTGCAACGGCACTTGCTTTGGCATTTACGTAGCTCGCATCTTTCGTCCAAGCTGGATGAGTCTTTACATCTACATCCAATTTCAACACATTGTTGTGGTATGTAGAGCACGTCTTGAAAATGGTACCATCAGTCATCTCTACACTGATTTCCCTATAATTTGGATGCATTGTAGACTTAGTTTTTACACCCAATGCGTTAATTTTTACTTCACGCTTCGCTAGCGCCTTTTTAACAGGAGCAGCAGGTTTTGCGCCACCTGGTTTGATAGCAGTTGCTTTTTGTTTTTTCGATTCCGCAGCTGCCGCTTTCTTTGTTGCCATATCTATACGATTATAAAATATTATACACAAATCACCCATTATCGCGCCTGAGCATATAAAAAAAAACTCTACTATACAAGAATTTTTTGTGTATATATTACATAAATCAATAATCAGATTGTATGAAGAAGAAAAAAATTATCTTAGGTGTGACAGGAAGTATAGCAGCCTATAAATCGATAGAATTGGCCAAGCTATTGTTGTCGCTGGAATTTGAAATTACAATAATCTTATCTAAAGGTGCTGAGAGTTTTGTAACAGCTATGGCGTGGCGCGCCCTTTTTCCTGGCAGTGTATATACTCATGATGCAATTTTAGAAAATGATCTAATGCTTCATATATCGCTTGTGAGGGATGTTGACTTTATAATCATTGCCCCAGCTTGTACTAATTTTATCGCAAAGCTTTCCTGTGGTATTGCTGATTGCCTGTTATCTACCATCTGCGTAGCTGCAACGTGCAAAATATTGATAGCTCCAGCTGCGAATTCAGGAATGTGGAAGAACGCGATAGCGCAGAAAAATATAGCAGCATTGACTGATATTGGAGTGGAAATCATAGGCCCAGAATCTGGCCCACAAGCGTGTGGTGATATAGGACTTGGGCGCATGATGGAGGTTGAGTTGATTTCTCATTTTTGTATGAGGGCGGCAACTCCACAATCGTTTCTTGGTAAAACTATAGTAATTACATCTGGCGCAACGAGAGAAAAATTAGACCCAGTACGATTTATAAGTAATTATAGCTCTGGGAAAAGGGATATGCGCTTGCACTCGCAAGCTTTTATATGGGCGCGAAAGTGCTATTAATTAGTGGCCATACTTATAGACCAAAGACGCAATCAGATAAAAAAATTAAAAAATCGAAAGATTTGAATTTTTTAGACTTAATCTTAGAGAAAAATACAGACATAATCGCAACAGTAAAAAATGTCTTCCCACGTATATTCTGTCTTGCATTCGCAGCAGAGACGGAGAACATGGAAAAAAATGGATATAAGAAACTTATAGAGAAAAATATAGATATGATTGCGATAAACGATGTTTCGTCCGAGAAGGTGTTTGGAGAAGACTATAATGAGCTAATTGTTATAACAAGAGATAAGAAAACGTCTTATATTCCGCGCTCAAACAAGCTTTCTGTTGCAAATTCACTGCTGTGCCAAATCCATAATGCTTTAGCATGAAACACGCAAAGACCTAGACTTCTTTATCCATTATATAGTAAATTCTTAGCTGATTAATAGATTTGTAAATTCTATAAAATCGTCATTGCGAAGGAGCGAAAGCGAGTGTGGCAATCCAGTCTCTTAGTCATTTTTCTGGATTGCCACGTCGTGCTAACGCACTCTTTGCGGCGACGACCTTATAGCAATTCTTAAAGAAAGAATGGATCGGTCTATTAATCAGCTAAGAATTTACTATAGTACTTTCCTAGATAGTTAATTAAGTGTGATAATCAGTAAAAGATGGTCATCCAGAGCGAAGCGAAGGATCTCTTCATTAGATCGCAAACAAAAGGAGATCCCTCATTGCATTCGGGATGACATAGTCTATTAATTAACTGGGAAAATACTATATAAATTAACTTAATCACCTCATATAGCCATAAAATCTAGCTTGCAAGTGTATTATTTAATTGGCAATTCGCGCTTTTTAGAAAATTTAAGGTAGATTTTTTAGCCTGCTGTACTGGATATACAGTAGCGAAAAAATACACTTAAATTTCCAAAAAAGACGAAGCTCAAATGCTTTAGTTATTTTCTGGATTTGGGATAAGCACATATTCTATGCGAAGCCTAGGAGTCTGGACCTGGCGATCGCCAAGCAATTTTTTTGCAAACATGCACGACACACAGCCGCACAAATTTCCTTAAAATCTAAAAAACCACACCAGTAAAATAGCTACACAGTCACTTTGCTAATGGCAAATAGCACAAAGAGCATACACTCTACTCATTCTTTCCTATTTTCTCTCCCTGCAATCCGCTTGATACACACGCCCCACCTCCAAGAAGAAGCGGGACGCATGAAACCAGCGCATTAATAACAGTAGAGCAAACTTACGCTTGCTTTGCCTTGAATTTAGGATTCACTTTGTTGATAATATAGACTCTGCCTTTACGTACAACCATCTTACAGTTCCTATCTCTCTTCTTCGCAGATTTAAGCGATGACAAAATTTTCATATTCAACTTGTTCGTTTCTATGTTATACACGCAAAAAAAGACCACAACAGACAAACGGAAAGATGTGCCGAAAGCCTCTGCGATCCAATCTTAGATTATTGAATTAATGATATATTCTCAGCAGAGACTTTACCTTTAAATTCTTTTATTTCGAAAGAGATCCTATCGCCCTGCTTAAGAGATGTAATTTTAGCTTTCTCAAGCGCAGTTTTGTGTATGAAGATATCTCGCTCAGAATTATCCGAAGCAACAAAGCCATAACCTTTAATGTGGCTAAACCACTTCACTGTACCAGTATGTTTCATCTATTTAATTTATAGTAAAAAATTGCAATCACCGCAACATGATACAGCCAGAAGAGGCAACCACCATGAGCAGTAGGCCATTGTAATTCAAAACTATGGCAAAGTATATATTTATTTTCTAAGAAATTAGCTTGATAAAATACATATAGTTTGATAGAAGCATTGATGGATGGATGGCCGAGCGGTTTAAGGCACTGGTCTTGAAAACCGGCGTACGTGTGAGCGTACCGTGGGTTCGAATCCCACTCCGTCCGCCAGATTTTTTAGAGAGAACTTTCTACACGTCATTGTGAACGTAGTGACGTAATCCAAAAACCCCAGTATTCATAGGCTTCAGTGCCGATTGATCGGCAAAACCGTAGCTGTAGCTAAGGTTGATGACGTTAGATTGGAAGGTCGTCATTACCCCCTCCTGTAGAAAATGGTTCTGCGCCATATTCCAAAATGTCTAAATACTTGCGATATACATAAACTTTATCACGTTTTTTACCACTTATCTCTTCCAACACACCAATGGACTTCATGTGATTTAGCGCACTTCTAGCTGTTGGTGCTGTCATTTGCACTTCTTTGGCAAGCAGAGGAACTGTAACTTGCGGCAGGCGTTTCATGTATTCAAGCGTTTGCTCACATGAAAACCTAGCACGCCCTAAATGAGATATTTTCTCTAAGTCTGCCTCAAAAAGATCATTAATTTTCTGGGCCGTTTGAATTGCTTGTTTTGAAGACTGGTAGACGCCAATTAGAAAAAATTCTAACCATGTTTCCCATGTTCCAGATCTGCGAACTTCTTGTAGGAGTTCGTAATAGGTATTGCGATTTGCTTTCAGGTAAAGGCTCAAATATAAAATGGGCTCATCAAGCATACCATTTGCGCATAAAAGCAATGTTATGAGTAGCCTACCAAGTCTGCCATTACCATCCAAAAAAGGATGTATCGTTTCAAATTGAACATGAACAAGTCCTGCTTTGATGAGAACTGGCAGGCTTTCATCATGAAGAAAGCTTTCAAAATCGCCAAGGCAATCTACTGGAGGCGGCACAAAAAGAGCATTACCTGGCCTTGTACCACCGATCCAATTTTGTGATCTTCTAAACTCCCCAGGCAATTTACCAGAACCTCTACCACCAGAAAGCAAAACACCGTGTATTTCTTTTAAAAGTCTAAGGGATAGCGGAAAATCATCTTTTAAGCGTTCTAATCCATAATTTATAGCTTTGACATAATTAGACACTTCCTCTACATCTTCAAGGGAGACCTCAGGTTTTTGATGATGTTCAAATAGCATGAGATCTGAAAAGGAGCTTTGTGTTCCTTCAATTTGACTTGAAAGTAAGGCTTCTTTACGTACGTACATATAGATAAAAAGCGCTGTATTGGGAATAATCTTATGAATGCTGTTTAACTCAGCCAGCGCATGCGTTGCTTTTTGGAGATTAGGATAAAGTCTCACCAAATCTATAGAGGGTTCGGGAGGCAGCTTTGAAGGAACATATGCTCTATATGACTCTGAAGTAGATTTTTGCGTAATATATATTCCAATTCTCTAATTCATAAGCTATCTTTTCTTAGTCAAGATCGCAAAGAAAAGATAAGCCCAATTGGATGTGTGATACTGGCTTTTCATATCCTTAAGATCACAAAAACCCCAACTTTACTGACATGCCAACCACGGATGTACTAAAGGCTGCTGAACTCTCCATAATTTTGGCCGCGCCAAAAACACCCAAGCCCAAATTTTACGCCGTGAACCATAGGCTGTGGTAAATCGTCTTTCTCAAACCAACCGATGGCATCCTGTTTATCTGGCTCTTTATTAATAGGAATCTGTCCTTCAGGCAGCTCAGCAAGAAAAAATAATTCTACGGCATAAAAAATACTATATGGGATAATTATGTGCTTTTCTGCTAAAGAAATTGTGGTCACTAGCTTAGGCGGCACATTCAAAGCAATGCCTATCTCCTCCATCGTCTCACGTATAATGGCTTGCTGTGGAGTCTCACCCTCTTCGATTCCACCTGTTACGCAATGCCAATGATTTGCCCATAACTTCTGCTGCGTGCCTCTGCGCGAGAGGAAGATTTTTTGATTATGCGTTAAAATGAGGTGCGGTACTACTAACATGATTTTACTCACATGATTCATTACATTATTATTTCAGCAGGCGCGTTATAACGCATTTATCATTTATCTCAACAGTATTTTCAGAAGTTTGCGCAATTGCTAAGAATTTTAAGTTCTCGCTCAAAGTTTGCTCTTTAATATAATCTTGCCAGAACTCTATTGCATTTTTTATATCCTCTGATTCCGAATAAAATTCTATTGTGATCCTATCTATAACATCAAATTCAAGATCTTTTCTCATCTGCTGAACGGCTCTTACAAAATCTCTTGCTATGCCCTCTTTCAGCAACTCTTCGCTCATATTTGTATCCAATAATACAAGCGCATTAGTATTTGAAAGCGCACAAACATTAGAAGCCCATTCAGACTTTGGCTCTAATTTTAATTCAAATTCTCCTGGTAGTAAAAAATCTCCAGCAATAGCGATTCGGTCACCATTCAGCTCCCAGAGGCTAGACTTACTAGCCTTTATTATTTCCTGTACTTTATTTGGCAGTCTTTTTCCTATAAGGGCTAAGTTAATTTGTAATTTGTAATTTGCATATGTTGCGATCTGGCCTTTTTCTAGATTTTCCCAGGCTTTGACATTAATTTCATCCATTACTAATTGTTTAAAATCATTGCCAAATGCAGAATCTGAAACTCCTATAAATGTGACTTTTGCCAGTGGTTGTCTTATTCTTATCCCAAGTTCGTTTCTAATATGTAACGCAGCATTACATGCATCTCTAACATTTTCCATGTCATGGATGAGCTGTAAGTCTATTTTATCTTTATAAATTTCTGGAAAGAATTTTAAGTGCACATTACCAGCATCTGGATTCAAATTATGATATATCTCTTCTGTAATCATAGGCAAAAGCGGCGATATTGCGACACAAAGCGTAGATAAAACTGTATACAGAGTGCTATAAGCCAAAATCTTGTCGCCATCCTTTACTGAACGCCAAAATCTTTCTCTTGAGCGTCTGATATACCAATTATTCAATATTTCTAAGAACTGCTCAACAACTCCAGTTGCAGACATTGTATCATAAATATCCATTGCGCTCTGAACATTTGAGACAGTCTGCAGGCACTTTGATATTATATATTTGTCTAAAATATTATCGCTTTCAAAGCTCTCTGTTGCGATTACATCGTCGATATTCGCATATAAAACAAAAAAGTTATACGCATTCCATAGCGGTTTTATTACAAGGCGCAAGACCTCTTTTATGTTTGTGGCATCCTTATCTATCATCAGCTCATGACCTCTCATAACTGAGGATGAGAGCATAAACCAGCGCATAGCATCAGCACCTAACGTTTCAAAGACATCTTGCGGATCTGCATAGTTCTTTAATCTTTTAGAGAGCTTTTGGCCATCACCACCTAGTATAACACCGTGGCATATACAATTCAAAAATGGTGGTCTGTCAAAAAGCGCAGTTGAAAGAACCATCAACGTATAAAACCAGCCTCTGGTTTGCGCCATATATTCTACTATGAAATCTGCTGGCGCGTGAGTATTAAACCATTCTTTATTTTCAAACGGATAATGGACTTGTGCAAAGGGCATAGAGCCGCTCTCAAACCAACAATCTAGTACCTCAGGGACTCTCCGCAATACAGATTTGCCCGTTGGATCGCTGGGATTTGGCTTTGTTAAATTATCTATAAACGGCTTATGCAAATCTTCGATTTTTGTGTTAAAAGCTTTTTCTAATTCCTCTATAGAGCCATATACTTCTATATGTGGATATTTTGGATCATCACTTTGCCAAATCGGGATAGGACAGCCAAAATAGCGATTTCTTGAAATTGACCAATCCCTTGCATTTTCAAGCCATTTTCCAAATAGCCCATCTTTTACGTGGCTTGGAATCCAGTTAATCTCCTTGTTGTTTTTTACCATACGATCTTTTATGGCTGTCACTTTTAAATACCAAGATGGCACAGCCTTATAGATTAGAGGTGTATCAGTTCTCCAACAGTGAGGATAATTATGAATGTATTGCTCGGTCTTCAGCCAAGCGTTTTTTTGCTTTAGTGCTATAATGATAGAGTCATTCGCATCAAACACTTGAACGCCTATATAATCTTCAACTGGGAATGTGAATAGACCCGCGTTATCAACAGGGCAAACAAGATCTATGTCTTTTGCTACGCACAAAAGTTGATCATCTTCTCCAAAACCTGGTGCGATGTGTACTATACCAGTTCCATCCTCTGTCGTTACAAAATCGCCAGCAAGAACAACGAAAGCATTTTTGTGATTTTTAAAATATGGAAAAAGTGGAGTATAAGAAAGGCCGAGTAATTTAGACCCTTTCACTACTTCTTTGATATTATTACCTAACTCTTTCGAATACTTAGGTAACAGCGCCTCTGCTATCACATAATAAGCACCATCTTTCTCAACTACTGCATAGTCTATATCTCTACCAACGGCTAAAGCAAGATTTGAAGGCAATGTCCATGGCGTGGTTGTCCAGACCAAGAAGTATGTCGGCTCTTCGGAAAGAGGTCTATTAAGTTTAAATAAAACAGTGACTGCCTTGCTCTCTTTTTTTCTATATGCATTATCCATTCTCGTTTCAAAATCAGAAACGGGTGTCTGACATGCCCAAGAATAGGGCATAACACGCATAGCCTGATATATCAGGTCTTTATCATATAAAGCCTTAAATGCCCACAATACACTTTCCATGTATGGTGTCTCCATGGTCTTATAATCATTTTCGAAATCTACCCAGCGTGCCTGCCGTCCCACATACGATTCCCACTCTTTTGTATATTTAAGCACTGACGCTTTGCAGTGAGCATTGAACTTATCAACACCAAATTCCTCTATTGCGACTTTGCCAGAAATTCTGAGTTCCTTCTCAGCTGCCATTTCGGCTGGAAGCCCATGGCAATCCCAACCAAATCTTCGCTCTACCTTCTTGCCCAAAATAGTATGATATCTCGCAAAGACATCTTTGATAAATCCAGTGAGTAGATGTCCATAATGCGGCAAACCGTTGGCAAACGGTGGGCCATCATAAAATATATATTCTGTTTTGCCACGAACTGATGCTTGAAAAGTTCCCTCTTCCTGCCACTTTTTGATAATGCCATTCTCTATATCTGAGAAATTAGTGTTTGAATCAACTGTTCTGTAATACTTTTTTGACATACTATAAGTAATGTAAGTAATTATAAATTATGCTCTGCATCATATACTTACATGCCAATCCGTTCAAGTCGATTGATGTTTACTAGAATAAATCTCTTCAAGCTAGCTCAGAGCTTTCCGAAATTTCTCAAATTTTAAACCTTTCTCTCTCTCAGTATATTTTTATAGGATTTGGTATTATTTGCAATTCCCAATACAACGCTATACATCCCGCCTAAAAATATCAAAAATCCGCCAAACCATATCCAACCCATCATTGGCCTGTAGTATATCTGAACAGATAGTGCTTGTTTTTCTTCTATAAAATCCCCAATTGTAATATAAAGATCAGAAAAAACCATATGTACCATTGCAGCCTCAGTTGTTTGCTGACGCTCTATAGGAAAAAACCTCACCTCAGGTTTTAGACATACCATAAAATGATTCCAGCGATCATAGACGTTAAAATTTGCGGTTCTCGAAAAATAATTTGCATTCTCTTTGTAAAATAAATCATTTAACACTATACGAAATTCCTGAAATTCAGTCTCTTCATAGATTTTCATCAACAGCTGTTTTTCATTTTGCAATGCAGCATTCAAAGCAATAGCAACAACAATAACTCCAGCACCGAGGTGAGCAAACGCCATGCTGAAGAAATTACTACGTAGCAAAATCTTTTTATATAATAAATTCACAAGAATCAGCTTACACATAGTAAATATCAGCCACAAACCCCCAAATATCGCAATTGATGTAATTATAGTATCTGTTAATTTAAAATACAGAATCAACAGTGCAGTGCAGATGATGGAAAGGATCACACAAAGTAGGTGTTTTTTTATGTGGCCAACTTCGGATTTCTTGTTGTTCACACGCACACATGAATCAGTTTCTGATATTTCCTGCATCCCTCCATTTGTGGGGACGATAGTGGATTTTACTATATACGTAGACGCGCAACATAAGTATATTGCAGCAATCATTATAGGATTAAATACTATATTAAAATATGGAGCACCTACTGAAATTTTCTGACTTACGAAGACTTCTAATAATAATGGGTATAGTGTCCCAAGAATTATTATAAATGCTGCGACTGCGAAGAAAATGATATTCAGCAAGAGGAATATATGCCGTTTGCCGCATCTATTCTGGCTAGATTGTTCGCGCAATTTAATGGCGTATACAAAAAGAGCAAAAATTGTTGTGATAAAAACAAATCCTAAGATTACTATGCCACGCGTTGGGTCTGTTGCAAATGAATGAACCGAAGTAATTAGGCCAGATCTCACCAAGAATGTACCAAACATACTAAAGGTGAATGCTAAAATCGCTAGTAATACGCATGTATTCTTTGAAGCTCCAGTTTTTTCAAATAACAGAATTCCATGTATCAACGCTGTCCCAAGAAGCCATGGTATTATCGATGCATTCTCGACTGGATCCCAAAACCAAAAACCACCCCAACCAAGTTCTCTATATGCCCACCAGCTGCCAAGCAAGATACCAATAGTCAAAACAGACCAAGAAAACATAACCCAGGGCTTTATTATTTGTATCCAGAGTTTGTCTAGTCTGTTCGTCAAAAGTCCAGCAATTGTTATACAATATGCAACAGAAAAGCCAATATATCCGAGATATAGCGCAGGTGGATGCATCACAACGCCTATATCTTGCAATAATGGATTCAGCCCGAATGCATTGTTTAATGGTACAAAAATTCGCTCAAATGGATTCGAGAAGAATAAGATAAAAGCTATAAAAAACATATTAAATATACTTTGTATCACTTGTGCTGCGCTAATTATCGCACCCTTATATAAAAATCCTAAGGCACAGCTAAATGCACTGAATATAAGCGTCCAAAGCAGCATAGATCCCTCATGGTTCGACCAGCTTGCTGCGATTTTATACATGAATGGTTGATGAATGTTTGAGTGGTATAAAACATTTAAGACAGAAAAATCAGATAATATATATGAAAATACCAAACAGAGGAATGAAAGCAATATCAAGAGAAATTGTGAGAGGTGCGAGAATTTTATATAATTTTTCGTGTCGCTTGCGACAAAAAATAACGCAGGTGTAATACATGCAAAAAGCAGTGCGAGGTATAAGCATAAAACACCGAGATCTGGGATCATAATTCAAATCATATAAAAATCAAAAGCTTCTTTATTCGTATACACTGTAACCTAAAACTACTTAGTTGGCATTATCGATCTTCGAAAAATTAGGTATGCAATTGCAATTGAAAATCCGAAAGCTTCTTTGCGACCGCGGCAATCCAGAAAATCTCAAAAATACTGGATCGCCACGCTATTTTTATAGTGATTTGGTATTAGCTATAACACTCACAGATTTTACGAAAAATCGCTAAGTAAAATCCTGAGGAAGTAATTTAGGGATAAAAGATTGATCATTATTCATAGTATACTCTTCGCTGCTGCCATTCTATATTCCATCATGCCTCCGCATTCCTGCAAGAGCTGAACCCAGCATATTCATTTCAATAATAACCCGCCCTTGATCAATAGCAAATCCCAAGGTATCAAATATTTCTCCACCTTCAAGATAATGCAGAGCCTGTGACATTAATTTTGGATCAAGAATTTCTGTCATTCTTACCTTCTTTGGATCCAATACAATGATGCACAGCTTCTCTTTATCAGTCAATTTACATTCTAGTAGCTCATTTTTATTAATGAGTTTATATTCTGATTTATAATTCGTTTTGCTCAAGACTTGCTCGTCAAAATTTTGAAGAATATCGCATGATAAACTTCCGTATTTTTGCCACATCATAGCGCTATCATAGATCGTTACTACACCTTTGATACTAACTAAAGCGGAAAACAGCCAAGATTTTATTGAGAATGGCATGGAATTTTTTTCTGAATCCATATAGCTTATGTCGATATCATGGCCGATTCTAGATATTAACAGGCTTATAAAATGCCTATCACATATATAGTAAAAGCAGTTGAAAAGGCTTCGGATTAGAGTATAGTGAAATAATTTATGCATTATTCATTAGATTTTCGGATTAGAGTAATAAAGTTTATAGAAAGTGGTAGCAGTAAGTCGGAAGCATCG